>RDPX01000355.1:0-20879 GCA_003991215.1 Morbakka virulenta | reverse complement strand
TAGTAGCTGTATTGGTTTATACATACGTATATATATATATAGTAGCTGTATTGGTTTATACATACGTATATATATATGTATATATATATATGTATAAGATATGATAAGTTGGAAAGAATCAAAAAACTACACAGTCAACTTATCATATCTTATATTACGCTCTGCATTTATGTATTGAGCACTTTAATACGGATAACCGAATCGAAAGCTTTATATATATATATATATGTATAAATATATATGTATATATATATATGTGTGTGTGTGTGTGTGTGCGTATTTTCATCAATCAAAATGCCACTCTTTCGTAATAACGACCCATTATGATAAGGTTTACGGCTATCAAAAATATGTCCTGAGAAATCAAATGTGTCTGGAAAGCTTTAAATATGACATGCTATTTTTCGTTCTACTCTACAATGTTATTCAAAAAGAGCTGCAATTCATGGGACACTTTAACAAAAATTCTAAGCCTGTGTCCGACTGAAACAAAATGACGTCAACAAAAGCACGAATTGAGTGAGGTGGTATTCAATGAAGATACACGTTGATAAAAACACGGAAAAAACATACAAATTCGTAACGTTGGCATTAGATTTAATTTTTCCATCGAAAATGCTAGCTTCGAACAAGTTGCAACAAGTACAAATCGCTTTTATAGCCACATCGTAAAACCGTTAGGGCTATCTCAACAGCATCTGTAACTTGATCACTTTAGGATCTCCATTTTCCACCAGGTATAAGCTATCATTATAATAAAAATAAATCAAAATCAAAGGAAAAAATAAGTCTTCGTAACAGAAAAAACGCTTTTAAATCCCTGCGGCGACGAAGTAAATGAACAGAAAAGCAGAACGTTCTTGTGTTAGAATTTCCAATTGAACACGAACACGCCATGGAAATATGACTTGGCTTTATCTTTGGTCTAATACACAGTTTTCTAGTCAATAATTAATGTCAGAAAATAAACTTTTCAACATAAAAGCAATCAACCCTACTCACTAACAGGAAACAAGAATTTAACCGAGAATTTACAATTCCTCTAGGTAACATCCAAATTAAGACAGAAAAAAACATACTGTTATTTTCGGCAAGCAGGCCCGCCAAGGAATATTACGGGCTAATATCTTTTCCATTTCTTCGTTTGACAATTCAAAGTCAAAAACCTTTAAAAAATTCATTAGCAAAAAAGATTCATTAGCTAAAAACACCATCAATGATCATACTGTATGTGTAGCAAGTGCATTTTGAACAATGTACCCCTACTAGAAAGACAATATTCAACACACAGCACGGTGTCATCTAATATCTCATTGCCATCAAATGGTTATTATAAAAAATAGCTTTTTGTGCTTTACTATTTTTCCTGTGTGCTCGGGAGGGGTACTTCCCTTGAGTTGTAAAAACAAAACTCTACATACGATTAACAAAACTGAGTAACATGGTCAAGAGAGCTGACAAAAATGATGTTTTATAATGAAGTTAAATCCATCACGACTGACAATATCATCGGCACAAAAATACCTGAGTGCCCTTGGTATATTCACTGTAAAATGATGGACTATTTCGGGTCAGTAAAATTTCTGAAGGCCCGGGTAGTAATATATATAAATAAAAAAGCAAACATTTACAAAACATTAAAAATTACCTAAAAAACAGTTTCACGAAATTAGCATTGTTGTTATCGGATAAACTATGGAGACCTAGCTGTCTCTATTGATCGTGATTGAAAGTGAACTGCGTAATATATTACGTAGCTAACACTTTAACACCAAATCTTATACAAACACCCCCACCGACACACCCAAACCTATTCCTGATCTCAGCAATCCATTCCTTATAACACTCCATAAACGGGCTTTATCATATTTATACACAATGATATCGCCAACGGCATTTAGATAACGGTATACCCAAAAAGATAAAATCAAATGTTTAAATTTCATTATTTTTGTTGGTAAAGAACCAAATATATAATGCTCTAGTTTAAACGCATGAACCGGCATATTAAACTTCGAATAATTTTTTTTCTTCTTTTCCTTCAGCCTTCTTCTAACTTCAAGCTGGGTAGGTGGCTCGGCATTTCCTCTTCCACATGCTCCTATTGCTTGCATCGTCCTCCTCAGCGCCAACTGTTTTCATATCAATCTGCATTTTGTCTCCCCATCTCAACTTCTGGGGGCCTCTACTTCTTGTTCTGACTACCAGCTGATGGTACAGTTGCTTCACAATACTTCCCTTCTCTCTCCTCATTTAGTGTCCAAACCAACAGAGTCTCTTTAGCCTTTACCCCCACTTTGACTACTTTTGCATGCCTTCTCGAATCTGCACTTGTTCTGTGCTTGCACAGAAATACTCAAGTTATCCATCCCAACACCATCATATCTGTGGCTTCAAGCTTCCTTTCTTGTACTTTCCTCAATGGCCAAGTTTCACCTCCATACAGCATAACAGGTCTGCTGCCCGTCTTACGTAAATAACTCTTGAGATGAAGTGGCACCTATTTTTCCCAGACCGTTTCCTTCAGGCACTCCCCATTTTTCCCTTAACTTTTTCCTCGCAACCACCTTCCTTTTCAATGATGGAACCAAAGTACTTGAAGTTATTCACTTCCATTATCTCTCCTCCCTGTATATCCACTATCCTAGGGGCTTCAAAAACATGTCCATTTGATAACTACTTTCGTCTTCTTTGGATTCACTTTTAAACCCTTCTTCTTCAGAGCTTCTTGCCACTCTTCCATTCTCTCCTGCAGCTCCCGTTCCTTAATGGCTAAATCGTTGGCTGAAAGGACTTCCTTTGGAGCACCTCTACGTATTTTCTCCGAGATTGTGTCCATGACGGTGATAAAGGGCAGAGCGCTCAAGGGTGATTCTTGGTGCAAATCCAAAGGGGGGTGTCTCTCTCCTGCACCTGTTCTTACCACGGTATCGCAGCATGTGTAAAGGCTTCTGGCTATTCTCAAGAGCTTTTCGACGACTACTCTTTCTCAGAGGCACCAATAGACCAATTCCCAAGGGACTCTATCATGAGCCTTTTCTAGATCGAGAAAATACCTGTAGAGAGTCATGTTGCCCCCTAGTACCTTCTCTTGCAGCTGCCGCAGGACAAAAATTGCACCAACTGTGGCTCTGCCTACCATTAATGCGAACTAAATGGTGTCTTCCTCAACTACCTCTCTAAATCTCTTGTCCAGGATCTTCTTAAAGAGCTTCGTTGCATGTTACAGAAGCTTTATTCCTCTGTAGTTGCTGCAGTTCAAATTGTTTTCATTTTGCTTATAGATAGGGGTCAACAAGCTTCTGGTCCAGTTACTAAGAATCATTTCTTCATCCCATATCTCTTGCAGCACTTCCACCAGCCATGTTACACCTTCACACCCTAAGGCCTTGAGCATCTTAGTTGAAACACCTGATGCGCCAGGTGCTTTGACTCTTTTCATGCTTTACAATGTACTTGTCATTTTCTCTTCGGCTATCTGCATAGACTCCTAAATAATAACGTGTTATTATTGATGTTACTATTTAGGAGTCCAAGGGTTATCTGGTATCCTGGACCTTCAACTGGGCATACCTCTTCCAGCTTATCCCATGGATTCTCTGTATTCATAAGCTGCGAGAAATATTCTCTCCATCTCTCTGTCATCTGTTCGCCTTGGCTCAAAACATTACCCTGGTTATCCTTGATAAGAACCATATCTCCTTTGTCAGACTTTCCTCGTTCCTTTGCCTGTGCTATCCTGAAAATATTCACTTTTCCCTGCCCGCCTTTTGAACTTCTTCAGCAAACCAACACGTCTCTTGTCCCTTGGTCGTACTCTCTTGGTTTCTCCACAAACTTTTCTTGCTAACTCTGTGATACTATCCTTGAGCTTTACACATTTTTCCTCTGCTACATGAAGAATCTCCACTCGTTTCAGCTCTACTACTTTTTCATAGAAAGCTTTAGCTTTCTCTGCTTGCTTTAGCTTTCAAACCTTGATGCACTTTTCCTTTTTCCACTGCTTTTTCTCTTGCTTTTCCTCTTTCTTTACGCCCTGGACCAGGCTTTCCAACTGCCCAAAGAATTCATCATTTTCTTCCTCTGAACACCCTACATGTGGTGCATATCTACTTATCAACTGTAAAAAACCAGTATCAGTGGCTATCTGAATTAACATAAATCTTCCATTCACTCTCTTCACACTGGTGACATTGTCCTTCAGATCATTACTGACAATAACTGTCACCCCATTTCTCCAGGTACATGTTCCATGATAGAGCAGCTTGAATTCTTCACCTTTCANCAGAGCTTCTTGCCACTCTCCCATTCTCTTCTGCAGCTCCCGTTCCTTAATGGCTAAATCGTTGGCTGAAAGGACTTCCTTTGGAGCACCTCTACGTATTTTCTCCGAGATTGTGTCCATGACGGTGATAAAGGGCAGAGCGCTCAAGGGTGATTCTTGGTGCAAATCCAAAGGGGGATGTCTCTCTCCTGCACCTGTTCTTACCACGGTATCGCAGCATGTGTAAAGGCTTCTGGCTATTCTCAAGAGCTTTTCGACGACTACTCTTTCTCAGAGGCACCAATAGACCAATTCCCAAGGGACTCTATCATGAGCCTTTTCTAGATCGAGAAAATACCTGTAGAGAGTCATGTTGCCCCCTAGTACCTTCTCTTGCAGCTGCCGCAGGACAAAAATTGCACCAACTGTGGCTCTGCCTACCATTAATGCGAACTAAATGGTGTCTTCCTCAACTACCTCTCTAAATCTCTTGTCCAGGATCTTCTTAAAGAGCTTCGTTGCATGTTACAGAAGCTTTATTCCTCTGTAGTTGCTGCAGTTCAAATTGTTTTCCTTTTGCTTATAGATAGGGGTCAACAAGCTTCTGGTCCAGTTACTAAGAATCATTTCTTCATCCCATATCTCTTGCAGCACTTCCACCAGCCATGTTACACCTTCACACCCTAAGGCCTTGAGCATCTTAGTTGAAACACCTGATGCGCCAGGTGCTTTGACTCTTTTCATGCTTTACAATGTACTTGTCATTTTCTCTTCGGCTATCTGCATGGACTCCTAAATAATAACGTGTTATTATTGATGTTACTATTTAGGAGTCCAAGGGTAATCTGGTATCCTGGACCTTCAACTGGGCATACCTCTTCCAGCTTATCCCATGGATTCTCTGTATTCATAAGCTGCGAGAAATATTCTCTCCATCTCTCTGTCATCTGTTCGCCTTGGCTCAAAACATTACCCTGGTTATCCTTGATAAGAACCATATCTCCTTTGTCAGACTTTCCTCGTTCCTTTGCCTGTGCTATCCTGAAAATATTCACTTTTCCCTGCCCGCCTTTTGAACTTCTTCAGCAAACCAACACGTCTCTTGTCCCTTGGTCGTACTCTCTTGGTTTCTCCACAAACTTTTCTTGCTAACTCTGTGATACTATCCTTGAGCTTTACACATTTTTCCTCTGCTACATGAAGAATCTCCACTCGTTTCAGCTCTACTACTTTTTCATAGAAAGCTTTAGCTTTCTCTGCTTGCTTTAGATTTCAAACCTTGATGCACTTTTCCTTTTTCCACTGCTTTTTCTCTTGCTTTTCCTCTTTCTTTACGCCCTGGACCAGGCTTTCCAACTGCTCAAAGAATTCATCATTTTCTTCCTCTGAACACCCTACATGTGGTGCATATCTACTTATCAACTGTAAAAAAACAGCATCAGTGGCTATCTGAATTAACATAAATCTTCCATTCACTCTCTTCACACTGGTGACATTGTCCTTCAGATCATTACTGACAATAACTGTCACCCCATTTCTCCAGGTACATGTTCCATGATAGAGCAGCTTGAATTCTTCACCTTTCACTCTTTTCCTCTACTCCACTTCCATCTTTTTTCCTGCACACACTGAATATCTATTTTCCTTCTTTTCATGACATCTGCAATCTCCTTTGAGTTACCTGTCATTGATCCAACATTCAATATTCCTAGTCTAATCCTTGAGTTTGCCCCTTGCTCCTTTAGCTGCAGTCAGGATGTGTTCTGTGGTATCTCTTGGTGATTTGTAAGAACATGCAGGGGCCCATGTTGTGCATGTTGTGCCTACAGATGGGCATCCTAGCCATGAATCCCAGCATAACAAGGTTATAATGCTGAGATTTATGTTTATTTAATGCCCAATTTTTACACTCAGCTGCCTAATATTGTTAGGATACTGTGTCTTGTAATAAGTGTAAAGAAATCTTTATTGACCCCCATTGTAGACAGTGCTAATACTTCTTGTGTGTTGTACACTGACCTTGTCTTAAATACATCTGAGCCTTAAAAGTTAACTTGTGCAGTCCGATGTATATCTCTTTTCCCAATAACACTTTTTGGATCAGTTAAATTTCCCTACTCTGCTTTTTAAGTATGGGTGTTTCAGTTTATTGTTAGAATGAGGTTTTTGCTGCATCATTTTCAGAAACCAGCACCTTCATGCTATTAAATATGTTTTATACTGATGATATAAATGAGATATATACAACAGTTCCTTATTTATACTTTATTTTTATTGATCTTTTTTCTTCCAGCAAAAAAACACCTCCAAATAAATGCCGTAAGCAATGTCTTTATCACCCTAAAGAGAAAGGAGACACATGCTCAAATGCCTAATTTTTGTTACTTCTCTCTTACACTTAACATAAGCATTGTCCACCAGCAGACAAACTTTTTTTTTGTTTTTCAAAGCTCGGAACACCATGCCCATTTTATTTTTCTGCTCACACTTTAACATGTTCACACATGTGATTTAAAAGTCAATCCTGGTGTCATGAGAAACATCAGCAGCTGGTAAGCCAGTTTGAGTATCTGAGCTTCACTGGCAAGAAGATCCAGATGATGAGGAAAAAAAGCAGCAACAGCAACTCTTTACATTCAAGTTGAATGTTAGAGGTGTCAGCAAAGCACTAAATCACAACCTCTACAGTTGTACTACAGGTACTAGGTGTACAAGGTGTACTAGGCATGCTATAATGTAACACACACAACTCCAGCCTCAATGGGGATGAAGTTGTGTGTTATGTAAGATTACTGTATTGTTAAAGAGAAATGGAAATTCCTCATTCTTCTTTAATAATACAAGCATACAGGCCATTCCTGGATACCATGGATAGCACGCTTACTGCTAGAGTTCAGCAAGCAGCTCTCTGGCAATGTCACTAGATGCTGCTAATTGCCCTTACAAGATATTAATGGTGCTTCCAGAGTAAGCCTTTGAGGTTGGTAAATACTGAAAATTGTCCCATAATCATCTTCCATTTAAAAGGTTCACCATCACAAAAAACCCCCACCAATATCTATCTTAAGAGCAAGAACAACTGTAGTAGGGAAAGGAAAGTGGTTAAAATATTAATCTGGCAGATAAGTCATACACATTGCTATAAAGGTAGCCTACCCTCACCCCTTTCCCTTCATACTAAAAAAACAATGTAAAACTTCAAAACATAATCTAATTCACACTAATTTAACATAATTTTTTTGTTATTTAAGTGTAAACTAACTTGAAAAAGGAGCACTAAGTTACCTCAAAATTTTGTTTAATTCGTCCTGGGTTAACACTTTTTGGTATAACAGCCACACCTCTTTGTACCTGAAATCGAATGCAAATTTGTGCCACTGTTTTTCCATGTTTCATGGCTATCTCATTTAATGTGGGATCTTCAAGTACTTTGGGGTCATCAGCCTTGGCCCAAGGGCGATCTGAAGACCCCAGTGGGCTGTAACTGGTAACTAGAATGATAAATGCATAAAGAATATGTCAAACTACACATGTGGCATGGAAAATAAGAACTGATACACTCATTGGGCAAAAAAAATAACCTCTGCAAAACAAATGCAAATGGAAAAGCACTTTGTGAGTCTAAAACCTCCATGGAATAGTGTATTTCCTCCTGAATTGGAATTCTTACTAAATAGTGTAGTCATACATTTATTTGATAAGACGATGAATACTTCCAAAAAATCCTTAACCCATTGTTATTTTGCACATGAACCAAAAAACAGACTGACAAATGGCCAAACACAGTCAAAAACATAACCTTTTTATTGGAGATAACTATTAAATTGTTTCAAATACAAAGGGTGTTAATCAATTTCATTTTACCTGGATCAAGAAATCACTTTTTATTTGTTCTATAAAGCCAATGATGAACAATGGTTTTAAGTGCTTCCCGTTCCCTACACTTTCAAATCTATCACTATTTAGCTAACAATAAATTAAAACTTTATTTCAAATTCCCATTAAACTTCCAGTCTACCCTATTTTAATTCTATTTTAATCGATTATGTTACAATAATATACTAGGTTTCAGGACAATCATCATCATCATCATGTCATCATATTTGGTTTAATGTCCGTTTTACATGCTAGCATGTGTTGGACGCTTTCTTGAAATTGACTTCCAAGTTATCCTGTCCTTCACCAGGCCTCTGCTGACACCTTTTTGTTTAAGATCCATCCTTATCACTTCCTCCAATGTTTTCTTTGGTCTTCCTCTGCCAGTGGTTCCTGTCACCTTGATTGTTCTGCATCTACTTGCCCAAGCATTCTTGTCCATTCTCTCCACATGACCAAACCAACAAAGCCAATGGCAAAGTTAATTCAATTTGGAATTGCAAATACATTTTAGGGCCAATAACAAATCAGGCTGATTTCATTTTTTACATGTTTCTGAATCTTGAGCCTTAACAGCTGAAATGGGCCAAAAAATTATAGTAATGGAAATGAGATTTTATAGGAGGTTGCTAGGGATTTGGTAGATTGAATATATAACCAATATATAATGTACACATATACACATTCACCCATACAAGAAAAGAAAAAGAACTTACAAGCAATGTTATTTTCCTTGCAAAAATGAATTAATTTTTCTTGATTAAGATATGGATGGCATTCCACTTGAAGAGCAGCTGGTTGAATTCTGGACTTACTACATATTGCTGCAATCTGTTTGCTGTTAAAATTTGACAATCCTTAAAACAGAAAAAAGTGAATATTTAATAAAACAAAACTCAAGTATTTTATATTTTTACAGAACAAAATGGGGTAAAAAACTTTGATGGTATTTGTAAGGAATTTTAGGAGCTACATCTTACTTTTCAAGGTGACCTAATATGTTGTTTTCTATTTAATGGACCTTTTAAATATATATATATATATATATATATATATATATATATATAAAAGAGATATAATAAGTTGGAAAGAATTAAAAAACTACACTATCCATTTCAGATGGATAAGAAATGGATAGTGTAGTTTTTTTATTCTTTCCAACTTATTATATCTCTTTTATTATGCTCTGCATTTATGTATCGAGCACTCTAATACGGTTAACCGAATCAAACGTACCATATATATATACTTTTGGGCACCACATCAATCTTGCACTGTGTTCTGTGCCTCTGAGGTCCTGGTTTGGACTTGAGACGTAGATAGACTTATCCTAGGTTACCTAGTGATGCAGTAGCATAAAAAAATATATATATACAAGGTAAAAGAGAAAACTCAAAACTTGTGTGTAGAACTTAAAGTTTCATGTCTTACATTCATCAGTATAGATGATGAGTGTAAACTTTAAGTTTTGAGTTTTCTCTTTTACCTTGTATATTTGCTCTGGATTTCTCTTGAGCACTGTAAATGGTAACAGAAGAACTCTATTATTTTCAATTGTTTGTTTAATTATATATTTTTTTTTATATTATATATATAATTAAACAAACAATCAAAAATAATAGAGTAATATAGTATATATATATATATATATATATATGGTACTAATACAAGGGAGTGTAAACAACTCAGTTTTTGCTTTTTTTTTAGTTTTAACATCACTTTCCCCCAGCAACTGGGGTTCAGACGGTGCCCTTCAGAGGGACTTTGATTTGGCAGTGAGGAATTTCTTCTGAAGATTGCCCTGTACATATAAATATCTATATTCAAAACCTACCTTAACATACAATAAGAAAGAAGTTAGATATGTTAGAAGAAACAGCATAGCACTTCACTTCAAAATTAGTCAAGGAACCTTGATATTAATCCAAAGGACAAACAAGAGATTTTACAGAATTGGGTGGCTTTTCAAACACTTTGAAAACCCTGTTACTGCTGTGTAACCTATCAGATGTGCTGGGCGGTTCTCTTTACTTAAAATATTTTTCTTACTTAACACATTAAGATTTTATTGTTTACACACCTACTGGGACAATGGGGGCTCTAATAGAACATGATATATATTGGATGATAATCTCTGAATCCCTGATGCTAAACAATGGATACTATTAAGCTAACAATACAGAAATAAAACCCATATCTGGAGAAAATACCAGACCAAGCAATTATTTTACAGAAAAACAAAATAATCAATAAAATAATCATAATCAATAAAATACTCACAAACCAAAATATGATACAAGTACAATATGAACTCCCAGTTTCTTGGCTGTCTGACTGCATAAATGTATAGAAAACTGAATTCAAATTATTTTCTTTAGCTATCAGAAAGCTTCTTGTTGCTATCCTTGACACATAATTAAAGTAATGGTTGAATATGCAAGAGCCTTGTCTGCCTCTAACTACTCCATGTATTAATATTTTTCATTCACTTTGCCTGTGCTCAGTACAGTCATTTCTAAGTACATTTTAACCAAAGCTATCAGATGGTGTGCACTAATTCTTATTTTCAGCAGTCTCATGCCACAGTTGTACACACCAGTCAAATACTTGCAGGGTGCTAATATTTTGTCATCATACTTTTCAATGGTATTTCATACCACAAAAATGCATCTGTAATAGACTGATTTAGCCAGAACCAATATAGTGGTTCATTGAAAATTTTTTGTGTACATTCTTTAAGCAAAAAATGATAATTTTTGATAGAATTTTACTACTATCTGCTCAAATCAGCAGTCCAAAATAGTTTACAGCTACTTTTCTACATAATTTCTTTATGAATCATGTAATACATGCAACAACAGTGCTGGCACTGAAACAAAATGCCAAACTACTTTAACTAGATATAGTATTTCATAGTATTTCAGCAACAAGATTTGTATATATATATATATATATATATATATATATATATATATATATATATATATAATTTAAAGCTTTAAACTTAGGTTACCTCTTTCAGAGCTCTTTTTTATTTATCCATAACTATTTAATAATATTTATATTTTTTCATTCAGTTTTGTGCAACACCATGGATTAAGAGAAAGTAGTCCCAAACTTCTATCTCAGTACAGAAACTCACAAGCTAAAAATATTTTAGTATTTCTAAGTAACAATGTTTTAGCTTTATACGTGATGGTGATAGATTTTCACCTGTCCTTTTGATATGGCATAGCCTGCCTGCTTATACACTTTCAGCATAAGGCAACAACTCTTATGAAAGACAATCTCTAAAAACACTACATCAACATCATAGCTGTAAGATATACATAAACTGCCTTACCTATTGACCTGACAAGACCTTTATCCACACATTTTTCAAGAACATCCCAAGTATCTTCATGTTTTACATAGCCATAACGTAAAGTGTTATCTTCATTTTTAGGGAAGTTCTCATCACCCCTTTCAAGGCCAATGGGCCAATGAATCAAATATAAATCTAAATAATCCAACTGGAGATCTGCAAGTGTTTTTCTTAATGCTGGTTCTACATCTTCTGGGTGATGCTTGGTCCCCCATAGCTTTGATGTGATGAATAAATCCTTTCTTTCAACAACCTAAGAAGTTAACAAATTTAGTTTTAAATAGGCACTTAAACATCATTAGGTTGATAATATAATTGAGATGTATGGGGCACTTTGAAGGATGCATTTAAACAGGATTCAGGAAGCTGATTAATTTATATTAAATAACTTTAAATACATTATTAGGGTAACCATTCTTATTCTTCTTCCATGGTGCAAGCGTGAAACAAGCTCAGGTTATCATTTACTATTTCAAGCTAAAATAATCAACAAAAATACTTTTTCTCTTTCACAAACCAATTTTCGGAGACAGGGAAAATTTCTATTAGTGTTGGTCTCTCATTGGTCAATATCTTTGTGTCTAAAGAATAAGCAGGAATCATCTGCATACAAAAGCAGTTCAGAGTCTACACCACAAGCCATATCATTCACATACAGCAGGAATTTAATTGGACATAGTAGACCTCTAATAGACCTCTGTAATACATCACATGACAGGTATGATACCTCCTAAGGTTGGCTGTGAATTATCTAAAGGTAGCATTTAAAAAACATAATGGTAGGGGTCTCTTAAGCCAAGCCATGTCATTTTATCCAGTAAAATTTCATGTTCAGTTGCGTTAAATGCTCCTTGTAGATTAATTCAAATCATGCCTTTAAACTTATCACTTGAACATCTTACCAGAAATTGCAATAAACTGTACAACAACAAATGAATTTAGAACAGTATCTTAGAACGAATAATCTCATTGAAACTAGTAAATTAATAGCGCATATACAATGTCCTCAATAATTTTCAATCATTGAGTGAGCTACTTCCGAGTATCATGGAGATTACAGATCAGACGCACCCCACTTCGCCCCCTCACACTCTCAAAAATATTGAGGGAGAATTACATGCATGGTTGTTAGCAATTCATTATTGCTTTGTACGATTATTACTTCTCCGAATAAATGTGAGCAACAATTATTAGCGTATCACTTACGCTCTAATAGCGCCTACCTTTCCGATCTTGTCTTTCAAGGCATTGCCTACCTCCTTTTCGTTGCCATAAATAGCTGCACAATCAATATGACGGTAACCGCAGTCGATTGCAATTTTAACTGCATTTTCTACTTCTCCATGCTTGCTCTTCCACGTGCCTAAACCTACGGCAGGCATTTCATGTCCATTAAAGAGTTTTAAAGCCATTTTCACTTGATCGCCCAGTAGCTTTGCAAAGTGTGTAGCGTGCATTCAACAATCAAATGAAAAAGAAAGAAACACAACCAGCTGATGGAACGAAACGACATCCATGTGACCAAGGGAAAAAAACATACACACATTCATCTCGTTTTCAAAGAGAGTTTTATCGTGACCCAAGTCCTGATTTCAATGTGAAGATTGTTTTCAGCTTCCTGTTTTCATCGGAGCACACGTTCCAAATGCCATCGTCCCATAACGGGCGCCATATTGGAAGGTACCAGTCAGCAGAAGAACTGCAGAGAAAAGCTGAAAAGTGACAGCAAGTGAAGTGAAAGTAAGGAAACTTTTACCAAGAGAAAGTTTTGTAAAATTCCCCCAAAATATTGAATGTTGACAGTCAACTACTGTGGGAGAACTGTCCCTTTAAGAGCTTCTCGTAAGCCTGTACGCAAGGCTTGCTATCAGGCAGTACACGTGTTTTGTAGTGGGACTGGATGATCTATGGGCTGAAGTGTTGGAGATATAATGCGATGCTGAGTGCTTCAATCTCAGATGGGATCCAGGTGTGTTGTCGTTGTCGTAACTTTGCACTGAAGTAGCCAGCAACAAGAAGCTTTCGACTTTTAAAGACAAATACAGTGTTGATCTAATTCCGGGTGATTTTACACTACCAGTGACCAGCTGTAAGTGTCCCTCCGGTTTTGGAATGATGAGAAATTTATGGTTGTGTAAATGGCGCTTAACAGCTGCAAATGCGTCCTCTGTTGATTCTGTCCTGGCGATACTTTCCTGTGAATGAGGTTTTCCAATGGTGACAGGAAGAGCAATTGGGTATGACCCTGGCAAGGATCTTCTAGACACCGAGAAATAATCGAAAGATTTTACTGGTGTTGATGCGGTTACACGTGAAAAGGGTGTCAATTCTGTGTGATGATTGATGTGAGTTGGCCGCATAACCATATCTATCCAAGAACAGTTGGGGTTTTTTTTTGGGGGGGGGGCGATGACAGTCTTCTTGGAAGATAAGGCGAGGTCTTCTGCTTGTGAAGAGGCAAGAACCCGTTTCCAATTTCTAAGGAGCTCAGATGGTGTAACTTCTCCAAAGTATAGGTCGTCGACTGTCTTGTCTACGATATCTTCTTGGATTAAATCAAGGAGTATACGTGACAAAAGCTCTTCCAGAGCTCATGGAACCTGGCATACCCATTGCGCATCGGTTATAGATTTGTACGCCTTGGAATGGTGTGGCAACACCGCAATACGTCTTTGACTCTCTTACAAGAGATATCTGGTAGATGGCTTGTGTTAAATCGGTATTGATGAGATAGTTCAACTGGCAGATTGTTTGCAGGGTAAATTGATGGGATGAGTGCAGGTTGAGGCTTTGAATAACCAGCAACAGTTACTTCACCAAGGGAAGTAACTAATCGGTAACCACCAGAAGGGATTTTGACCAGGAAGGTTGGGTTGAAATACTCCACAACAATGTAAAGGTCTTCTGGCCTCCTAAAAACACCAATTTCTTCGAGTTCGTCGAACTTTTGTTGCAATTCAATAAGCTTGTCTCTAGCATACTGGGTAATGCTTCCCTTCCGTTGTGGAGGGTTGCCTTTGCCCATGTAAACAACAGAGGAGATAAGGTCAAATCCGCCATTGTATCCTTTGAAAGAGATTTGGAATACCGACTGATATTTATTATGGAGACTGATAAATTCTGCACGGATGTTGCTTGGTAATTGCTAGTCTTGACTGACTATAATGAACTGAGTTGCACTAGCCTTTGGTGGTGGGGCGACAGAAATGGCAAGCATGTCTGAGGTGGCAAGATCTGCATTGGTAACAGGAATAGCTTGAGCAAAACCTTTATTTATCTTCAGGACTTTAAGTAAATAAGTCATGTTTGGTATTCTGACCTTGCCTACAACGGCTTTGAGGACCGTGGGTGGGGACCTAGCTGGATTTATGTGATTGACTGTTCACTCTGAGCTCTAATGCAATGCCTGATTCAGCAACTTCCGGTGGTACAGCAAGCTCAATATACTCACTAGACACAACTGTTGCACCTCGGGCTCTCAATAGGTGTGTGCTGACATTGCAGATAGTGTCAGATTTCTTTGTAGAGCCGGTAGTTTGATGAATGTACGTGCTGCCATCACTAAAATTAGCCTCTAGTTTGGCAGGGCGAAGGGATACATCATTTGCAATCATGAATGAAACACCCCCTGCAAGAACTTCAGAGTTGATGTCTCCTACCACAAGGGCATCTAGTAGAAATAATAAACTGCCACAATTCAGCTGGAGTTTAAGTTCACCTTTCACTACCAACGATGTTTGTGTGGGCACCAATCCTTTTTGCTGATGATTCTATGATCATGGTGGCTTCTGGACCTGAATCTAAAGTCAAAGTAATAGTGTGGTGATTATGATACATGTTTTTTGTAGGTGGCTTGTTAATCTGCACTCTTCGCACAGAGGGCGTGGTGGTGATCGTGGAAGCTTGATGTGGTAACTCAGTGTCAGTGTCATCATCAGAGTCAGGGTCGGGGTCACTTGGATCAAGAGTATAAATTGCGCGGGCATGGGCCAAAAACTTGCGATCAGAATCAGGTAAAAATGGGCACCCGTTAAGGTAATATGATGGTGCTCTACCGATAGCTTGGCATAATGAGTATATTGGAGGAGCTGTTTGACGTTGAGGTTTACACTGGGGATTTTGTCTAAATGAGTGTTGTGAAATACGTAATTGTCAATCATTGTAAGAAAAAGTAAATCAACGATATCGGAAAATACGAGTTTTTCTCACTAACTATGGCTTTGCTGCTACAGTTTTGCTAATGGGAAACGAAATTGCACTCACACGTGGATATGCGTCAACAAAAGCTGAATGCCACTCCATGGTTTCTATTGATGCCCACAGAAGACGACGAAGCACACCTTTTCCTGGGTGTATTTTAACTCACCTTTTTCTTTGAAGCAATCTAACTCGAAAGATATCTTTCATGACACTTTCTCCTAATGGACACGGAAAAAAACCTCTTTCTTTGTTTTTCTACCTTGCTGTCGTCAATTTTCATTGGTGTTAGATAGTAAATGGTACTGCTTTGTTAGAATAAAGTTTTCACAAAGAAAAACGTTGTTTGTTGCTACAGGTTGCCCTTTTTATTTGAAAAGCTTCCCCTACGTCTTCCCAAGGTATGGTTCTGGCTGGATTCTTCCAACATAATGCAGAGATCTTCGGCTACATGACTGGAACGTTAGAGCTCAAGTCCTTAAAAACGACCTCTGAATATATCTCAACAGACTCATCAGAGAGACATATGTATGTCACTGCTTTAATTGATTCAAACCTATCGATAAAAGGCTCATTTCTTAAGCAATATGTTTAACTTCTCAACTCCAAAACAAATAATGCTGTAATACAGGAAAGAGATTTAATGTCTCAGTTTTTATCTGTCAAATTCCATTTCACCAGTGGTAATAACAAGGTGGGAATAATTCAGCTCTGTTGTGTAAGTCACACAAATAAAGAAATAGCCCGATATAGAATGAAGTTACTACAGAATTTCGATTGGAATATGAGTTAAATGTAAAATTTAATCAATCAGTAGCTTTGTATACAACTAATTTTGAACCAGGTCGCTTGACCGGACATAACAGGTTGATGCTAAATATTGCAGGGTGAACCCAATGCTTTAGCGGTTGATAAAAATAACGGTGCTTAACGAAACACCTGATCCTATACTCGTACATAAATTTAATTGGGCTGGCACGCTTCGTTATATCTGTGAGACATACAATTAGGGAAAGACTTGAAAGCGAATGTATAAGCGTTTCATTTGAGAATAATCTTAAATCAAAAGGCACAAACTGTTGTCCAACATGAAGAGATATTTGCATCCCACCCTCTATTGGTAACTGATAATGCTAAAACCTCCTATGAATGAATGATGGAATTTAATTTGCCAGACTCTGCACTGCGTAGCCCTGAAACAGTTTTGGGGTCATTGATATAATTCACTAAAGCTATCCAACTGTGTTCTGCTAGGCAAAAGGTGGATATTTTCGGTTTCAAGCTGTCTCCACCATCTCAAACCTGCAGTAGCCTGAAACAAAAAAAGATCTCACCAGGCTTTTTTGCCTTGTAATGTATTTTTATTTTGCTACCATGGCCAACCTTTTAACTTGTTTCACAAGTAACAAGATACTCTTTGTTTGGTAAAATAAATATTAATCGTCTTTCACCATACTCCAACAAAAAGTCTTGTCAAATCCACTGTTATGGTTTCTAAATTTATATCCGAAATTGAAGTCGAAGTTACAAAGAACCCAAACGATTTAATTTCATCTTAACAAACAGAAGATAAGAAATGATAACCCTAGTAATATAATCTTCTACTACCTTACAATAAGTGCAAAAACCTGATCCTGATCAGTTTCTACTAAAGACAATTTGTACAGTTTCAAAAAACACTCAATCTTTCATATGTGCCTCTTCAGAGCACATATTTTAACACTTGCTGACGTGGACATCATTTCCTATTGAAAATGTCTTGTCATGAGTGTATAAAGAGTAATTAAAAAGTGATCTTTACTGGAAGAATTTCATGATTGTTCATGAAATTGGATCTAACAATTTTGAAAATTCTTGACTTAATGGACTCAATGGAAGCTACAGATATAATATGTATTTTGGATATGAGACTTTTGAATTTTAACTATTAATTTATTTAATAAAATAGAGATGGTATGACTGGAGAGGTATTTTTGTTTTGAGCATTAGTGATTTACAGTGCTATCTGGTAGAATAATTTTATTAAAGAATTTGCTAGAGCCAAAGAAAGAGAACCTAAGGGCATGTCAATCAAGAAAAGTAAACTCAAGTAGGGAAATAATTTATAGCCTTACAGCAAGATATCAAGCTTCGTGAGTAGTATTAATAGATGATAACACAATCCTTTTTTGACAAACTAAATATACATTCAGAAAATATACTTTTGGGCTGGGGTCTATTGAAATGTAACAAAGAGCCTATTTGATTAGAGAATGGAAAGTGGTTAGATAATTTAACCAAGAGGGGTTGAAGCTACCTTAAACAACATATATTTTACGTAGTTATTTAGGATAACTTACCTGATGAATAAAATGCAATTAACTTAGATAGTCTTGTTGCAGCTACGAAAGTATTAAAAAGCCAATATTAGGTGCCCTGGGTGTTTTTCTATTGCCTTCAATCCACTAGTTTAGCGTTCCACATGATATTTCTTCGACGACGAAGGTCAAGCACATCGGTACTACCTTTTCTGCTTTATAACGTTTCACTTTTTGAATTTTAATACCGAGCTCTGCCATTGTCTTTTATGGTAGACATCATTATAACAAATCTTTATTGCTCCTAATATAACGTATGAGTAAGGCGTAGTTATTTCTGTTTTTCCACGGAGCACGCCCATCCAAATAAAATGCCTATATTTTGCCAAAAACACAATTTTATTTATAGAACCTGGATGTTACCTGTAAATATTTATACTCGCTAAAGATGTAACGTCTCCTTGCAATATTGATTTAGCAAATGCTTAATGGTCGAAGAAAGCCAACGTATGGTTTCACATACTAGAGATAAATATAAAAATAAATAAAAATAATAAAATATTCCACCATTGAAAAATGATAATGTAAAAGGTTCAGAAACTTTGTTGGACTGCTTGCTACTGAAAAAATATACAGTAATTTGTTATGTTTTTATTGCATGAAGCAGATACTTGTACACTTGTCGCCAATGAAAATTATCGAACCCTAAACAAAACAAATCAAGATATATTAATGTTCATTATTTGAAGGTTATTCTTTGTTTCATAGTTTCAACTCGTCAAACAAAATAGTAAAACGTCAACCATTCCGTTGTTTGTGGTGCCATGTCAAGATCAGATAGAAATTGTTGTTGACTAATAAACGATTAACTTTACAGAACCTAAATCATCTATAAATAATTGTAGTTAATTATAATTAATTATACACTGATTTGTGTTTTTGTATTTTGCCGCATTGATTGTGTGTGAGTGAAATTGACGAAAAAGAACAGCAAAACCACAGCTGACAGAATAAATATCGGACAGACGGGGTCTGGACACCACATCAAAACAAATATAAACTATGGAATAGGGAGAAGGCTGGTTTCTCTTTCTTCTTTTTCTTCTTCTCCTTCAATTACTGTTTTGGCAGACATTAGGGGTCAGCGGCACGCATCACTCCATGTCAACAAGTTCTCTCTTTTGCTTCTTGCTCTTCCACTTCTCTTCTCTCCAGAGCCTTCATAGCCATTTCTCCACTCTTGCCGTCTCAATTTCTGTCTTCCAATAAAACTCTATCCGCACGCTGGCTCCTCTCTTTTTTCCGCATCGAACGGAAAAAAGAGAGGAGGCAGTGTCCAGCACATTTAAATTTTACTTTGTGGAATTTTCAATTATCCATGTCACACCAGCACTTCTCTTTATTTCCTCAGTTGTGCATCTTTTCCATAGGGACAATCCCATTTTCCACCTCACCATCTCATTTTCATTCGCATCAGCAGCTGCTCGTCTTTCGTCCTGTAGGGCCAACTTTCTTGTTCATACATCACTGGCAGGCAAGTCATCGTCAATTGCAACTATATTTTGACACGCCGGGGGATTCCTATATCATGCCACTAATTTCATTTCCCTCCTTTTTCCGGTCTACCTTGATACGGTCTCCTAGTTCTCTTCACTACCCCTATTTCATCAAGATTTGACCCCACATACCTGCAACTTTTTAACTGTAATAACTTTCCATTTTTGAATCCTTGATTTCTTTTCTCTCTCCTTAGAACAAGCCAAGACCTTAGCCTTACTGTTCTTTACCTATGAAGAAGGAGAACACTTAAGGACAATTCAAAACAGTGAACTTAACAATAATAAAAACAGCTTGAGCGAAAGAACGTCTAATATTGACTGTAACATAAGAAGCACTTCAACTAGAACATCCAGTAAGTAGACTGAAATCTGTACGTTTATTCCATTAAGCTTTTTTAATCAGCTCACCAAGAGTCATTATATCGTTATGTTTCACTGGTTTTAAATAGATGGTTGACTCTAGTGAGTTATTCGTTTGCATCGGAGTCTTTCTTTTCCTCTGTTTTGCTAATGTAATATCAACGATGTTATGATACTGTGTATTGTTAAGTTAATAGAAATATAAACAATATCTAAAGCAGTAGATCATGAGAATATTTCTGACTTTTAGAATAGAACCTGATAAAATATTATAATCTAATCATATCAAGTCAACATAGTTAAGAATATCTGAATAAAAATTAAGATTAAAAATTAAAGTTAATGCAATTGGTTACAAGGACAGTTTTATTCCCATTCTGCATTCTGTTTTGTACACGCAAGAAAAATACTAATGATTTTCACATAGCACATAGCGTCACTTCAACAATTCAGAACCATTTCATCAGTAATTCTGAAGAGAGACGATGTCAAACTGAAAACTTACTGTTTTTGTTGTCGTTAATAGTATCAGTTAGCTGAGACAGAAAGGCTATTCTGACAACCCAGTGATATATCCTTTGCCATTAAATCTATCGCTGCAATGATTGCATTAATTTAGAATAGGAGGCTTCATTTATATTTATTGATTTGATATCATAAAAGGAAAGGTAGAGAGGGAAAGAAAGAGAGAAAGAGACATAAAGACAGATAGAAAGATAGATAGATAGATAGATAGATAGATAGATAGATAGAAAGATAGATAGGTAGATAGACAGATAAACAGATAGATGGATAGATAGATAGAAAGATAGATAGGTAGATAGACAGATAAACAGATAGATGGATAGATAGATAGATAGATAGATGGACAGACAGATAGATAGATAGAGAGATAGATAGGTAAATAGACAGATAGATAGATGGACAGACAGATAGATAGATAGACAGATAGATAGATAGAT
>RDPX01000354.1:771564-783369 GCA_003991215.1 Morbakka virulenta | reverse complement strand
CAACTCATTTAGCCATTCAGCTTCTTTGTTATGTTCTTTTTTCACGCTCCATATGTTGCTCCAAAAAGTTTTGCTTTCCTCAGCATTCGGTGTGTCATTACTACCTCCTGCATTTCCATTTAGTTCATTATAGACCTTCTTTTGATCAACCTTGAACAATCTATTCAATCTGTACTGGTCTATTCTCTGGTTGTAACGTTTTATCTTTGCAGATTTTGCAAGAATCCGTTGCTTCAGCTCTTCGATCACCGTTGTCAATCCTTTCTTCTTAACCCTATACTTTTCCATGAGACATTTTCCTTTGGCTTCTTTCTGAAATCCCAGTACTCCTTTCTTTACTCTCTCAAGCAAACTTATATCCTTTCTAAGCTGCTTTATATTATATTATTATTATATTATATTATTATTATTATTATTATTATTATTATTATTATTATCATTAATTAATTAATGATTCTGTACCAACCTTTAAGTCACATTTTGACAACCAACTCTATGTACCATTCTTGTCGGCTTTCTCAGACATATCCCTCGCAAATTGCCCAAACGTCCTCTTCTCAGTCCATTTCTCCTTAAGCTCCTCTGTCGTCTGATTTATAAATTCAGGGCTTGGCATCGCTGCGTCAGTATCCACGGTCTTAGCTATCGCTACTCCTTTGATGAAATGCTCAGTGGAATTTCCAACATAAAACGCAAGGCTGTTCTCTTCTGTCCGTACGCAATTCTCTACACTACATAGTCCTCTCCCTCCCTCCCTCAATCCTTTTTATGTATAACCTATCTACGTCACTTTTCGGATGCAATGCTCTATGCATAGTCATTGTTTTTCTTGACTTTCTGACTATCCTTTTTAATTCACTTTCTTTCCAGCTGATGACCCCTGCACCATATCTGCATATTGCCACTGCCCATATGTTTATCCCGGTGATTTTATTCTTCCCATTAAGGTGTGACTTCAGAATCAGTCTTAGACGCTTCTTGTATTCTCTGAGTGTTTTCGCTTTCATCTCTTCTTCTTCGATTTTATCTATATTTTATCTATATATATATATATATATATCTAGCTCAACAATACCCAGGTACGGTTATCCATCTGGTTCCACGTCTTTTATGGTTTGTCCATTTGGAAGTTCAATTCCCTCGCTCCTAATAAGCTTCCCTCTTTTCAATATCAAAATCCCGCATTTCTTTATGCCAAATTCCGTTCCGATATCCTCGCTATATAGTTGAACAGTCTGAACAAGTGAGTTATTTGATCTTCGCGCTTAGCATAAAGTTTGAGATCATCCATGAATAGCAGGTGATTTACTTTATACTCTTTCTTCCCCCGTTCGTATCCTAAATTTACCTTTCGTAGAATCAAAGACAAAGGTATCATACTTATTTTTAAAAAGTAGCGGCGAAAGACTGTCTCCTTGGAAAATTCCTCTTTTCACCTCAACATCTCCAAGGTTCTCTCCATTCGCTGCCAGTGCTAGTTTCCACTGTTTCTTACTTCGCATTAGAAACTGTCGTAAATGTCAGCTACACCAAACAATTCCATGCACTCACTTAGCCAAATGTGCGGAACAAAATCATACGCCTTTCTGTAGTCGATCTATGACATTGCAAGGTTTGTATGCCCTTTCTTGCAGTCTTTTAGAATAGTCTTGTCTGTTAACAGTTGGTCTTTTGTGCCTCAACACTTACACCTACACCCTTTCAGTTCTTCAGATAATACATGCTCTCTTTCGAGATATGTGTACATTTCTTCAGCTATCATTCCCGTTAGTAGCTTCCACATTAATGGAAGGCGCGTAATGGGACGATAATTATCCACACTATTACATTTCCTGGGATCTTTCTGGCATAACACTGTTCTTCCATATGTCAGCCATCCAGGCAAACGTTCTCCCATCAAAATGTAATTCAGTTGTTCGGCTATTCTCTCGTAAAGATTACTGACGTTTTTGATTCTGTATCCTTGAACACCATCCCTACCAGGGGATTTCCAAGTAGCTTTCTTTCTACATTGCTTTGTTACTTTCTCTACACTTATAACCATTCTTTCTTGTTCAATTGGATCATTTCTTCCTTCTTCTCTCAAATCCTTTAACCATTCTGCTTCATTATTATGCTCCTTTTCAATCGACCATATACCACCCCAAAATTCTCTTCTTTCTTCTGCATTAGGCATTACATTTCCATTAAATTTGTTGCCATTTAACTCATTTTATATCTTCTTTTGATCTACATTGAAGATACGGCTCTGGCTAAATTGGGTGATTCTTTGCTCATACCTTTTGAGCTTTCAGCTTTTTGCAATCATTCTCTGTTTCAGCTCTTCAATAACAGTTTTTATTCCCTTTCTCTTTACCCTATACTTTTCTTTGATTCTTTTCAGCTTCGGTTTTTTAGTCAGTCCACATTCCTCTTTCAATTCACTTTCCAGAATGTTTACATCCTTTTTCAATCTCTTTATATCTTCCTCCATTCTTCTTTTCCACCTAGGTTCATTTCTACTTTTATTACATTCTCTCTTCATTAATCCTATTTGATCTGCAATGCACACAGAAGCAGCTCTTATTAAGTTGTTCGTTTCGGTAATGTTCCTGGTTATTGTATGCTTCAGTGAATTGTTGGCTTTATTAGTTTACGATTTAAGGGTTTTATTGTCTACTTTCTTGAACATTAGGCCATTGCTTCTTTCCCTTCAACCTGAACATCTTAATCTCTTCAATAGCCTGTCTATGTTCTTCATAGTCATCATCTTCAACCATTTCAGACACACCTGCAGTTTCTTGTTCTCTTCCTTCATCATTTTCGGTAGCCAATTCCTCATCTTCTCCTAACTCACCAACTCCTCACTACCTTCGTTATCAGGTTCTTCTATCCTGTTTTCACCAAGATTTTCTCCGCACTCTTCTTGTTCGATTTTCCTTCTAATCATTTCCAGTTCCAGTTCCGACAACCATCCATTCTTCTTAATTGCTCTAGCTTGATAACATACTCTCTGCTCTGTCGATTCAAAACGTCCTCTATCTCTCCATTCTCTAAATATCCTCTGTCTATAACCTCTGATCGGTCTTCCTTCATCATCAAACGGTTTGCTCCTGTAAAAACACTCCATCACAGGTTTATTCATATCTTTATTCCATTTCATTCTTGCAGTCACAGGATATCGACCGGACCTCCGCTGCTGCACCTGCCGGGCGAGGAACCTTCACATGAAGTTCCAGTCTCATTTACGCCCTTATTCTAATGAGTTTCATTTGACATTTTAACACTCATATAGAGGACAGTGGTGATAAGGTGTCACAGCCACCAGTATTTTTATCGAGACATCATCTCTAGGAAAGCTGCTAACCAAAGCTAAAGATCCAAACCTGACCATGAGACACAGTTACACCCCGCCTGACGTCAACCTTGAATTTACAACTGCGGCTGGTTTATTGTTCTAAGTTTTCCTTCTCATATGACGATTGCCAACAAATGCGGAAAGGGAAACGGACAGACTTAACTCCCCGGGACGTCAACCCGGTATTTCAAGGTCTCAGAGTAGGCTATGGGTGCCTAAGGGTGACCTGGAGGTAGTTGTGGCAAAGAGTAACCTCATTCGCCCACGTGGAAACTCCACAACCGTATGCAGTTTATCGTCATACCCAGGACGTATTATTATTATTTCATACTATCTGCACTGGAATAGTTTCCAGGTGTGCGTTTATTCCGTCTCGGCTCCAACTAGGGGCTTAGAGACGGAGCACCTTTCTTAAGATATGGGCTGATCCGAGTAATGCCATTATTTGTATGGATCCAAGAGTGCTCCCCATTCCTAGTTTTTCTAAAGTCTTAAGTTAGAGCTGACTGTTCCTAAAGAGCCTACAATGATGGGGATTACTTCTGATGGTGTGTTGTGCAATCTCTCGATCTCAAAAGTCAGATCTTGATATTTTTCGATTTTAACATTTTCAGTATTGAGGATATTAGTGTCAAAAGGGACGGCGATATCGATTAACTTCCAAGTTCTTTCCCTCTTGTTAAACAAACTTATATCAGGTCTGTTGTGTTTTAGCCTGCGGTCTGTGAAAAAGGTCATGTCCCATAGCAATTTGATGTTATCATTCTCTTGACAGGTCTGTGGTATATGCTCATACCAACGGTCAGCATGCTCCAATCCATTGGCTTTACATAATTCCCAGTGAAGCCTGCATGCTACTTTGTCGTGTCTAGCTTTATACTCAGTCTGAGTTAGCGGAGTACAGCCATTAATAATGTGTTGTACACTCTCGGGTGCGGATTTGCATTTCCTACACATTGGTGAATCCGTTGTTTTATCAATGGAGTGTTTGATTGCATTCGTTCTCAGTGCTTACTCTTGCGCAGCCAATATCTTGCCCTCAGTCTCTTTTTTGAGGTACCCTTGTCGCAGCCACCTTCAGGACTCTGGGTCTGCAAAGTCCTCGGTAGATTTGTAAAATTTACCGTGTAAAGCTTTCTCCTTCCACTCATCGAAATGTTCACTTCTTATTCTCTCTTTATAGTCTTTCAAACATTCCACAGGTTTAACAACTCCTTCTCTCCTTGCTTCAATTATCATCATTTCAGAGCTGTCCTGCACATATTCGCATAGAGATGAGCATTCGGCTCCGACAATGTCCTCGATTCCCTGTAGACCTCTGCCACCCATTTTTCTTGGAAGGTAGAGTCTACCAACACTACTCCTGACATGCAAGCCCCTACTCAAACTAAGTATCTTTCTGGTTTTCCTATCCATCTCCTTTAACTCCTCTTTGGTCCATGAAATCATCCCTGCACCATATCTTACAACACCAACTGCCCACGCATTGATCCCATTGACTAGATTTCCCCCGTTCAACTTCGATCTACATATCTTCTTCACTCTCCTGATGTATTCATCTCTGATCTTTTTCTTCATTTGCTTCTCCAGCATTTGGTCAAGTTGCAGTATTCCAAGATATTTATATCCAGTGGGATCTGCTTCCTTAATAACGCCATCTGCACCAAGATCTATCCCTTCGGTTTCAACGCGACTGCCTCTTTTGAGTTCTAAGATTGCACATTTGTTTAACCCAAACTCCATTTTAATGTCATTGGAAAAAATGCTGACAGTGTTAATCAAGGACTCTAATCGATTCTTATTGGAAGCATACAGCTTAAGATCGTCCATGAATAATAAGTGGTTGATCTTTTGAGAACCTTTTGACATTTGATATCCAATGTTGGTTTTTCTGTCATGATTAGCACAAACAAAAGCGGAGAAAGGGTGTCTCCTTGGAAAATACCACGATTTATTTCTATTGTACCGAGATTCTCTCCATTCCAAGTCAAAACAGTCTGCCATTCTTTCATACTGTTCTTAATGATATTCCCTATGTTGTTAGAGATACCAAACATGTGAATGCATTTATTTTTCCAGCTATGGGGGACAATGTCATACGCCTTTTTATAATCGATCCACCCCATAGCTAGATTCGTGTGTCTTCTTTTGGAGTTTTTCAGGATTGCTTTGTCGATGATCAGCTGGTCTTTTGTGCCTCTGGTCTTCCTTCGGCATCCCTTTTGCTCATCAACAAACAATTTATTTATTTATTATTATTATTATTATTTATACAGGATAAAACATTTTAATGCTACTTGCATTACTTTTAATACGTGTCCTGTAGAACAAAGAGGTTAGTGACTTTAGGTATGCTGAATTATATTTACCATCAGGTTTCCTGCAAGGAGTGTGATTGGTAACCCCTGTGGTCGACGGCACTGACGTCATGTATTAAACTTGTTACTTTTTCTTACTGCCTTTTTCAGGTGCATGCTGCATATCATTAAAGCATATGCTTGATAAATCAAATACATTTAGTGGTATTTTGACCCATCGTGGAACAAAGGTTGGAATGCTAAGGTACCATGTTAACTTTGCTTTTTTGCAGCGTGTATAGTCTAATAATACATACATATGTATTTAGTAGAAATCTTTACTATTCAACATCTTTCTTGCTCTTGAGATTTTTTTACAAACATTTTTTGTATACCTTGAAAATAATATTATATGGATGCAGAGGATTTCGAATTGTATAGAAGTAAAAAATGTTTCGAATCGAACTGGATTCGAATCACTGCCTATGGTTTTTATGGCCATATGCCTGTCCTTCGCTAGAACATTTTTTTCGCCAACATATCTTTCACTTACGTGCACCGTGATTGGGATGGGATATCCAGAGATTGCGATTTAAGGAAAGAACGTCTTTAAGTGAAAGATATGGTTGCAAAAAGTAATCTGAAGACCAAGCACCATTAGCTCAGGTAGTGGAGCGTGTGGCAAAGATAGCCACATGCGCTGACGCGAAACCAGTTCGATTTAAACACATTTTTCACCTTTCTATAATTCAAAAACAATTTTTATTGAGAAAAGCATTCAGAGAGCACAAACCTCCACCAAGCAGCCACAATATTTGGTAAATATTGTAGTCCTCCTTTCATTTGAATGAAATAGTCAATTTTATTAAAATGTAGTGCAGCTTCTGACCGTTTTTCTGAAAACACAGAAACACATGATGAAAAAAAGACACTGCCTGTATTCGATCCGGGAATCTCCAGCTTACTTCCACACAGCCATACTGACCAACTTGTTCATTAGTGATTTCGTTAAACTAGAAAAGGGTGTACTACAAGGTGACTGCTTCAGTCCATTGATATTTAATATGCTAATTAACACCTTCCTACAGTATATCAAAAAAGATCACTTCAAACAAATCGGTTACGTAACGCCACAAATTGATCTTGAAAAGGTCACAATAGGATGACAAGAGAAGATTATTCTGGCCACTAAAAATGTGCACAAATATAGGCACTATTTAACCCTACGACAGAGTTGAAAAGTAAACTAATTTTTTTAAATCTCTGTATTTGATAGAGTTAAGAAAAACGTACAAAAATGTAAGCAATTGAAGCCACTATTCACTGACAATCTAGCTGTAGATGCAGAGAACAGGCGTTTTAACTAGATAAGGCACAGCACCCATACTTTACTGCTATTGTTTGCAGAAACCTCTTTTTCATGTTTTTAAACTGCCATGAGCGGAAGAATTAATGATCTGCCAAAAATTGTCATGTCATCAAAAAAAAAAAGAAGAGATTTCAGGCAAACTACAACTTCCTCCCGTGCGTATCCAGCTATGAGCCCACACTCCACATGCACTGGACAGCTTTGCTGCAGGCAATAATATCTCTCTGGTTTGCTTGGGATTGCCGGGGGATGGGTACTAACAGATTTGTAGTGAATATTTATCTTTATATACACAGCCAATAAAACCTTTCAAAGAATAAATATTGAAAGGTGTCCCCCTGTTTTCTCTATTAATACTGAAACGCTCCACAATACATTTAATAAAGAGGAAATATTTCTTTTGATTATGTTTTTGTTTATTAAGTTTATTCATTTCGTTTTCCTTCCTTGTTTGTATTCAGAGGATGCGCAATCCCAAGTATTCCATCAAAATCAAAAACGGTTTATCGAAATAAAGAGTATGGTAAGTAAGCCGAACTAGACTTCGAAATAATTTTTTTCGATTTAAGACAGATGACGAAAAATCGATTTTAACGTTACTGGACCGGACGTGTGCACATTTCATTACAGTATAATTCTGTTTGCATGTTATGGAGTGGCATAAACATTATAACCTTACCTTCACCTTAATACATACATAACAAACTCAGTTTTGTATCGGGAAATTAGAAATGACGCTAGGCCTATTTCTTTGTTGTACTTTGCAAAACTGTCACTGTATACATGTTTTCGATTGTCGAACCAGGGTGAAGGGTAGAATAAAGAAATACAAAATAATTTATATTTGTGTTTGAACATTGAGCGGTGTAAGAGTTATGGCCGGTAAAAAATTAACAAACTTTGCGAATCGAGACCTTTCCGGATAAAAAAACAGATCCTCTTAACTTAAATACTTTTACGGAATATTTTTAAATCAATGAAGATATTCTGTTGGATAGTTCAAGGTGTAAAGAGAATGTAATAATTTCAAATGTTAACCACTTTGAATTGGGCAATTTGTATTTTGGTTATTTTTTCCGTTAATGTTCCTTTCATACTTTAAATCAAAGTTAAAAGATTTACAGTTGAGTGAGAATCGCTGTTAACACAATTAATATCACAGTTCAGGTCGATTATTAGGTAAAATTTAATTTTGATCAGTTTTCAGTTCGAAAACCAAATAAAATACTGTATTGCATTAATATAGAAATAGTGAAATCAAATATTTGAGAAAAATATTTTTGTTTGACAAAACAATGCATATAGCTAGATATAATCAACGTTGTGGCTATGTATGGATTCAATTCCCATTTTACCGAGGTTTTGAAGCTAAGTCACTCTTGAGAGTCATTCTCCGTCAGGGGAATACATACATTTGATTGTTTACACTAGATTGACTGGTATAATGTATCTATAGTTAAAATATCGGGTTGGCTATGAAGATAAGAGATGCGTTAGTCCGTGAGGGTGAAGAAAACTCACTTCAACAGAATTTTTATCACGGTTAACTTGAATAACAGATGGAACCCATCACTTGCTGCCATACTCTAAGGCTAGATAATCCCAAATCAGGCAGTAACGTAATGTTTTTACAATGCACACCTCTCTTGATTCCACCTCAAAGCTATACCTGGAATAAAAAAGGATTTTGCAAAATGGATTTTGCATTAGGCAGAGCGCTTTGTAATTTTTGTGGGTTTGTAATTAATTTGACCTTCACATACATTTCAGAAAAATGGATTTGCATTGTCAACATATAAAGCACAAAGTACTCCGTACAGTAGATGGTCAACCTTAAAAGAAAACTGATGTTCCTCGTATTTGAATCGGCGCTCTTCTCATGTAAACAGAGAGCCTCTACAATTTTTTATAAACACCCTTTGAATCTTGAAAATTCTGAACTTTATGGACTCCGAGGAAGCCATAGATGTAAGAGCTTTGTCATGTCATGAGTCGTAAGCTTAAACATCAACAGTATATCCTACACCCTTCCAGTAATATGGCTTCCAGCACTGAAGAAAGAAACACAACAACAAGAAAAATAAAAGAAACAATCCATTCCTTGCAATGCAGCAATCACATCAACAGTATATCCTACACCCTTCCAGTAATATGGCTTCCAGCACTGAAGAAAGAAACACAACAACAAGAAAAATAAAAGAAACAATCCATTCCTTGCAATGCAGCAATCACATCAACAGTATATCCTACACCCTTCCAGTAATATGGCTTCCAGCACTGAAGAAAGAAACACAACAAACACAACATAGGTATGGCGCCACTTCCCGAAACAACTCCAGCCTTGTCTACACTCACGTCCGCACTACCAAAGTATAAAATGGCCGTATCTAATCATTTCAGTAGCCTGACGATGGGAGAAGTATCTCTCGAAACGTAGCTCAGAAAAAGCTTACGACTCATGACATGATAAAGCTCTTACACCCTTTGAATCATTCCAAGATAACTCCGATTGTTGTGTTTGACATTTACAAAACACGGCTGGCCAATTATCTATTTTATTTGATGAAATTGAATTATTTACCTCCAAAACCGCACAATAGATCCATAAAACGCAACTTGTTCGAAAGCAGCTTGCTGTCTAGACTTAAACAAACAAGAACTTACCTTGCCGTTGAAAGGTGAAGACTGCCGATTTTAGAAAGTCGGAAGATAAATTCATTTTTCAAGTTCACCATCTAAAGGACAAAGTACTTTGTGCTTTAAATTATGCTAATTACTTTAACTGCATTACCAAAATACCAAGCAAAAAGTAATCTGATGATTTTATTTTCGAGTTTTATAAAACCTTTGCCTGACCAGGGTTGTTTAAGGTATGCAGGGAACGTTTGGGGACTAATAGGGGTTTTGTATATAATATATCGCAACGTTAAGTTCGCTACAAAAGAATTTTATGCGTTTTATCTATTTTTCCTGGTAATTGATCATTAAACGAAATAAAGGCAGCAGGATGGATCAGACTTTGAATGATGCCAATTTTAATCAACTGCCTACCGCACATGTTTTTTCCATTTTCATTTCTTTTGGTTTGTATTGCTTTATATATATATAGTTTTTTTTAATTCGTTTACAGATTTGATAAGTATTGCTGACCTCGATGAAGGTACCTTTTGATATTTTTATATTTGTATGGTTTTATTTAATATTCAATTAATATTGTTTTAGTATGCATTTTTTGTTCACTTATGTTTGGAATTGGATCACCGAAATGATCTTTGCTTTGCAATTACTGCCTGATGATAAATTTATAGCCCCTGAATCCAACCACAATTTATTGATGTGATATCGAAAGCACTTTTAAATCAAAACACAAAAGCTGCAAAATCATGGGAATAAGTCAGGGATTTCTCATTAAGTAAGGAAACTCGAAATAGGAGTTCGACCGGTGGACATCAGATATGTATATACGCACAACCATACGGTCGAAATCGTTACGTCAGCGCGTGACGTAATTTGGAATATACTTGGGCACTTTCCAGACTCTTTATAATCAGAACATTTGTGACCAGAATTTGCCAGAGCACACGTTTTATGCCCCTGTATGGTAGTTTATCATGACGTAGGAACTTTTGCTTATAGGGCTCACAATTGAGAATCTCGGGCGATTTCAGAAATTTTCAAGAATTTTGTAATTTTGCATTTTCGTAATAGATTTTGAAACGTGTTGGAGTATTAGTACCTTATCCGCGTGCAATTTATTTTAACTCATAATCGGACTTGAAATTTGGACATATTTTCCTGAAACCTTTATGATCATATTCGTACCGTAACAACAAGGGTGGGTATTTTCCCCAGATCTCGTTAATTTTGATGGTATCATTGTAAATGGAACGAACATAAATATTTTAAGGTAGGCAGATGACACTTCGTATCACTGCCACCGAAGTAAAATTACAGCAAATGCTTCCTGCATAGTGAAGAAAAGAGAACGCAAGTTTATTTTCAAAAAAAGTGTGACCAACATAAGACATAAAGCAAGTAAACGCTTGCAATTATCTTTGTAGCTGGATAACACATGATGGATCCTGTGACAGAGATATCAAAAGGTGGATAGGTATTGTAAAAGAGGCATTTATGCAAATGAAAAACACCTTGATCAACACAAAATTTGATGTAAAAATGAGAAAAAGAACTCTGAAATGTTACATTACTCCAATGCTTACATTTGGGTCTGAATGGTGGACTGTATCTTGTACGATGAGGAAACGAAGTAGAAGGTGCAGAAATGATGATTGTTAGATGTATGCTAAGAATATCTTGGATGTGACATGTCAGAAAGGAAGTAGTTCTACAGATACAAAGACAAAAATAACTATCAGGACAAACATCAGAGATAGCCAAAGAAACTTTGTAGGTCGTGTTGTACGAAAAGATGTATTGGAACAAATAAGAATGACCGCAGGAATGATTAAAAGCAAAAAAGGCGATAGGGAAACAGAGGCAACTGATTTTGCCATCCATAGCAGAATATTATGCAATAAAGATAATTGCGATTTTACATGCTTTAAAGATCGTGGAAAATAAAGGACCAAGACAACCCGAGCTTATGATGGGCTCGAAACACACACACAAACACAACACAACACACACACACACACACACACACACACACAGAGACACAGAGAGACACACAGAGAGAGAGACAGAGAGAGAGACAGAGAGAGAGAGAGAGAAAGAGAGAGAAAGAGAGGGAGAGAGAGACAGAGAGACAGAGACAGAGAGAGAGAGACAGAGAGACAGGGAGA
>RDPX01000354.1:742870-757842 GCA_003991215.1 Morbakka virulenta | reverse complement strand
TTTTTTATTGCGCATGTGCATTGCGTTAAAAATACCGCTGGACAGGCGATTTTTATGCTCACGAGCTGCTCGTGAGCATTTAAAAAAAGTAGAACTAGTTCTACTTTTTTAACGTATTTTTTTTCCGCCTGAGTTTAAGAACCAATGATAGTTCAGTATTTGAGACATTACGTAATCTTGTATTGTATTAACATTTTTGCACGGTCATCAAAAAACATAATATTTCCAGATAACAAAATGGCGGCGAATAGGTATGTCGCGACAAGTTTTGACGAGGATGAAGAAAAAGAGGATATCAATTATAATGAGGAAATTTATCAAAGATTCTTAAAGGAACAAAAGGAAGCAGAACAGAAACATCAACAGAAGAAAATAATAACGATAGATACCTCGGCCATTTCACCTATCAGTTCTGGTATCGTACATTATCAACAACAACAAAACTTGTGCATCGCCACTTAATAGGTACCATAAGGTTAAACAAAGCCTTTCACTTAATCCTGTAACATCGCGAATTCTAGATGATTTAGAAATAAAAGGAGCAACCCACGAAAGAAGTTCTTCGAATCGCCTAGGTAGCATTTTGAAGGCTTTGAAGAAATATTCATTGTCAAACAACATTAAATCCTAAACTAAAACCTTATATAAGCCTTTATTTCTTCTCTCCTGAAATAGCTTACTCACCCAGAATTTCCTTTGCCTTTGAATTCCATTCTGAGGGCGTCTTTGTTTACGACACAATAATACAAGCAATATTAAAATAAATTTTTGCTTTTGAAGCAAGAGAAACCTCGTGTTTATAGCTGCCATGTTTGTTCACATGAAAACGTGCCAAGAAAAAAATACGCTGTGTGGAAATGGCTTGAGGCTCAGGCGGAAAAAGCTCACGCGCATTTTCCGCTACAGCGGAAATTGAAGCTCTATGGAAACAAGCCCTTAAGCTACGCCTTTGGAAATATAGCGCCCGATTCATTTCTCTGTTATAAATAGCATACTCCGTGTGTGTACCTGTTTTTGGAGATAGAATTAGGAGAGGGGAAAACAATATATAAAAATTTTTTTGAAAAGTTAAAAGAAAGAATTCAAACGAGATAAGTAAACCTCTGCATTGAAGTGGTATGCAGCCATGGTCAGGGTGAAAGAAGAGGGGAAAAGTAGACAGGATTAACGATTTGTCCTTTTAATTTTGGGTGGCTGGCTGAAATATAGGTTAGTGGTCACGCGATTACTTATATTCGTATCTGAAATTAATATTTTTTAGCTGTTGCAGTATATCTTATTTGTATAGCCTTCTCAAAGTTTGAAAAAAAAGGCTGTGACAACATTACCCAAGTCATAACGGTACCCACTTTGGTAATTTTCTACACTTTACAACGCCCTCTTTTGTGTGTGTTTATTTTGGTTCGTAAGAGATCGATAATATGTAAATATTAATCAGAAAAAAATCAAATAAACTTTTGGTGCTATATTTAAACTGCGAAACAAGAATTCACTTCAAGTTTTATAGAAGCAGAAATTACTTTTCAATGAAATTGAATGATAAAATTAAACCAAAGAAAGGATAAGCAATTGACAAGGGACATTTATATTCGAATGAAAAGAAAAGTTAAGAGAACATTTATAGCCATTTTTTGCCTTGGTAATTGGCAAGGTATGTAGGTGATATTTCCTCACGTTTGTAACTGATGTGATTAAGAATATGGTTTTTCATGCCACATTTTTTTGTAACTTGAAAAGTAAGGTAAAAACCGATCATTTGGCATAGAAAGGAAGAGGGCTGATAGTAAAGCAATTTCATGTTTTATGAAAATTCTTATATTGTATATTAGCTTTTTATCTCTTGATTCGTGTATATATATTCTTGTAGATCTTAAAATCTGCAATGACGTTGAGCGACAAGCAAAAGACCGAAAAATCAGAAGAGAAAAGAAAAACAGATACAGCCTGAAGTTAAATACAATTAAACCAGTGAGACGAGTATCATGGAATTAGTTGAAGAAATAGCAGAAATACCAGGATCTTGCCTACAAATTCGGTTTACCACTATTAGCACTGGTATTATCGGTACCGTCGTTAGTTGCTTTTAAGTATCAAATAATAACAGTAATGCCAGTTGATATTCGAGTGTCATTTTTTGAGTAGGTATTATCACTAGAAGTGCACGCAAGCATACCCTAATAGAACCAGTTAAGATAGTTTTTTTTCCTTTTTACCCATTTTGTCATCAGTAGGCTTAGATAGGCCGTTTTTATGAGTCAGCCTCCTTAGGTCAGGAAAGGCGTCAAGCTCGAAAATGACAAGCACCACAAAACCTTAGCACGTTATCAAAAAGAACCCAAGTCGCTGGAAATATGTGGAACGCAAAATTATAGACTGTGACGCAGTACGTCACTCGCAGTTAATTTTTGACAGCTGCGGAATGACTGTCAACATCTGCAATGAAAAAATACCCCCAGTGACTGAGGCTGAGACAGTGCCCTGCAGAGGGCCTTCGTTTTGGCATTGAGGCATTTCTTGGCCGGATGCCCTTCCTGACACCAACCAATGGCTTTTTTTTATGTGAAGTTTGAAATTCTTTTGGAAATAGAATCCGGAACCTGTTGGTTACGGTACAACTGCACTAACCATTAATCCACGGCACCTCCTGCAGCAAAATTATAACCAGCCAAAATATCTTATACAGATAGACCCAGGAGATAAACACACTGATGAAAGCAGTATATTTTGTACTTTCCTCTAGGGTAGCAGCCACATTCTTACTACATATTATTATCTGGTACACGGTAGAAGATTTTTTTATACTTTCTTACTTATTTTTTTCATCTCTTTCTTGTTTACATTTTTACTTCTTTCCTTCCTTCCATTTTTACTTCTTTTCTTACTTATTTACTTTCGTGGTATGCTTACGCAAGTTAATGTGTATCCTCTGTTAATCGCCACTTTATACCTATCATTTCCAAGATTGTCAATTGCTTGCATGCATTTTAAATATGTAGAAACGAGACTGACACAGGGGTGTTGGGGTAGATGTACCCATCTGTAGTTAAGGATACTGTGGCTGCTGGCACACCCCCACGTCAAACCTGGGCTTTTCGTTGAGACCTTTGACCTAGCTTCTACCAACTAGGTGCCCAATCTTTAATCCAAATACGCATTAAAATCGGTACTTAGTTGATTTAGGGAAGTAATTTTAAAACATTCAAAGAATTTGAAAGCATATTTAGGGTATAACTTAGGAGTTCTTTTAACAATTTTAAATCGAACTTGGGAAAATCCGATTCTTCTGTATAACATTTAATTTTTCCTTTACTAAAGGACATTTGTTGTTAATAATCAAGTTTATGTACCAAAAATAAAGGGACTTTCTTCAAACAGATCATAATGAAGGGGCATCAACTTTCAATTTTTTCATCGGGACAAAGAGACAGTTTTAATACACACCTATATTACACCTATTTAGTGAAATATTGTCTACTTAAAAATGAGTAGGTTTAATTTAAGTTTTTTAAAGTTATATTTAGAAAGGTTCAGTATGACGGCAATTTGAATTACGTATTGTGTGGTGCTCTTTCAAAATCAGAGATTATGCTTTAGTTTCTAAGTGTGTGTGTGTGTGTGTGTGTGTGTGTGTGTGTGTGTGTGTGTGTGTTGGAGGTGGGGGAAGGGGAGCAAATATTGTTAACTATTTCAGAAATCATTAAGTAGGATTTTACAGATCAGAAAAAAATATTGCTTTATTTGAAATGCGATTATAGGATATATTTTGTCGGATCTTCAGGGACGTGTTTCACTAACCCACAGCTGATCAATGCAGATTGGAGCATCCATGCATGCATATATATATATATATATATATATATAAAGAAGTTAAAGATGTGTGCACACCGAGGTGGGTTCAAATCCAAGTGTGGCTATCACTTTCTTCGCCACATATTCTACCACTTGAGCTATTGGCACCATCTTCTTCAAGATATTATGTTCCATGTGTATCATTCACTTACAAATTCACTTAGATGCAAATGATAGCCACAGACGCCTGGCGAAGGAGCCAAATGTCGACTTTGTTAAGAGTTCCTACGTAATTTTGCTATGCTCTTTTGCTTGTATATTTGTATATGAAAATTGATGTGAAATTTTTTTAACAAATTTTGCAGATATTTTTTCTATGATAAAGATGTTTTGAATTAAGGGACGAGGTAATTTGTAGTGTAATATTTTTATGTATCCTTTAGTAAGAGAACGCCAAAGTTTTTTTACTTATTATGTAACTATTATATGGCCTTTTATTATTTTTAGTGTTTTTCTATTTCGTATGAAAGTAATTTCTATGGTAAAAGTAAAGTGTTGTACATAAGTCGAATAGAAAGTGACTAATAATAATAATTAATGTCTTTTTCTCCTGAAAAATCGCTATTTTTAGCCTTACACTTTAGTATATATATATTTGAACACAGATATACAATGCTGGCTTGATGATAAAAAAATCTGGCCAAGCTAGACTCTGATAACTTCACATAACATCGCAAGTCCCGATATGAATGTAACTGGAAAACAATGCACAGGGCAATCTCTAGACAGATGCAAACCGGTATCGATCAATATCAGACTCGTTCACCACGCCTAGTTATGAAGGTCAGAAATATCTAAAAAAGACGTCCTTTTAGGCACGTGTACATTGTGATATGGGGCAGTGGGCCAAGAAAATATACATTTGATTACAGCCATGCATTGTGTATATATATAGTATTATATATAGTAGTATAAAGAGATCATATAGTTTAACCTGCAGACGTACGTTTTGCTTTTCAATAGCTTATCATTGCAGCTTGAAACATTTGAACGTATTCGTTTCAAAAAAAGACGCATATCAATTACCATTTAGACAATCTTTTTGGACAGTGCTGGGCATGCGCCCATTCATAGCTTATACATGTATGTATGCACATTACAGTTACGTTTATATCCACATATATAAAGATATGTGTGTCAGTAGGGTGCTATTGAAAAGATCTTTTGATATCAGTTTATTAGGTCAAAGCTCTTTAATGATCTCCACGTGAAAAGTTTCACGATTCTGTCCAGATATTAATGGTATTCCGAATTCGCTTTAACTTTAGGTATATTTTCCCTTCATTGCAAACTGTAGATGATGTGTGGCCTCTTATGCCGATACTTGGATAGAAACAGCCCCACATCTAACAATTGTAACCTTTTTTTTGTAGTTGTACCAGTTGTCTAGTTGTATCGTTTATCAGACACTAGATGCGCAGTTTGAGATAGACCGCCCGATATAATCTGCTTTGCCGTCCTCTTATAAACATTATTTGCTTTGATGGTTCAGTTTCTGTAGAAGAGTGACCGTTATGAAATAGGTTGTAATGACTACAATACCAGTTCGTAGCTTTTTTAGCTAATATGCATCGATATTTTTCTGACCTGATACTGTAGACATCAGTTTTATCTAAACCTCGTGCACTTCTTCACTATTGGCTGTTTGAAGAGGTTTCAAAGGCACTATTTCGTCAACTGAATTACTATTACAGCGTCCCATGGCATACATGTTTTTAAGCATTTCCTTTTGGCATCTTCTTTGTGCTGTTTGTACAAAGGCAGGTTTATGGCTGTCTGATAATTTTGTTAACTTTGGATATACACTTTTTCTGGAGTCGTACTGGAGAGCAAGAGAAAAGAGAACCTTAAAAAGGTTTTGTTATCAAGAATATTATAGCACATATCATCTTGTTTGTACCCACGATCTGAGCACTGGCACCTTCTAGACTAGGATTACTAGACAAAAAGGCAGAAATACTGGACACCGGGGTTTAACAGGAGCTAACTGTGCTATCGATCATAACATAGTGTGCTCAAATATAGTGCTCTCATTGTGGACATAACGGAAAAAAACAGGCCATGGCCACCCAATAAGCTTAATATAAGTAAATTACGTTCTGAGCAGGTGAGACGAGAGCTCTTAGAAAGTGGATCAGATAGGATAGGAATGTGGCATACAACGATGGGAGGGTCTTAAGAGAATTACCTTTAAGGCTGTATGAGAAATCCTGGGAAGACCAGACAAGGAGCATCGAGACTGGTTTAGAGGATGGTAAAATGCTCAAAGAGAGGAATTTAGGAAGAAGCACAAAACACTTGGTCAAACAAAGCAAGAATGGTGGAGGCAAGAAACAAGCTCCAGCAGTACACTAGAGTTAAGATGTCAATTGTGTGCAGGTGTGTGGGGAGTGGGGGGGAGCAGAATGTATAAAACAATCAGCAGATAGAAACGACACATGGAAGCATTCTACCAAGGACTTTATAGGCAACATAAGAGAGGAAGAATCTAGCTTACCTCAGCAGATGGTAAAGCCGTCTTTCAGAACAAGAATGGAATACCTCCCCGTTCCGCACACCATTTCAACCAACTACCGATTGCACCAGGATATGCTGATCAGGAGACAATATCTCTGATAGCCTTGAAATTAGGAGTCTTCATGAAACACCGGAGGTAACATCACTTTTAACTGTTAAAGAAATTACAAAGCAGTATAAAGTACCAGGTACGATTGTAGTGCCAGGGTAAATATAAAAGACACGGTGGTTTAAAATTTCATTGATTTTATTCAAGACATATGGAAAAAAGAAGAAACGCCGCAAGACACAAAGGACGCAAACACCACAACGATAGCCAAGAAAGGTGAGTGTAAAAACTATGAAAATGATCGTGGCATATCTCTCCAGACTAAAGCGGGTAATACTGTGTCCCCCATATTACACGGCAGACTCAAAGAAGAAACGTCCAAATATACTGCCCGAGACTCGTTGTTGGTTGCGCGAAGGAGCGCCAAGGATATGGTTTTCAGTCTTAGCCAAATTCAGGAAATGTGCCAGGACAAAACATGCCATTGTATGCCGTATTTATCACCGTAACTACAGCTTTTGATACGGTATCAAGAGAGGAACTATGGGTAGTGGTGCTAAAGAAGTTTGCCTGCACTAAGATTATGAACCTGATCAGATCGCTTCATAATGACATCCAGGCTCAGGTGATCCAAGAAACGGCAGCCTCTGACAAATTTAGAGTTACAGTTACAAATGGTGTCAAGTAGAGCTGTGTGCCAGGCTCTTGCACTGTTTTCACTATGCCTCAGTACGATGCTTGAAGTTGCTTTTAGTGGCGTGAGAAGTTTACATTCAGACAAGACAAGACATGATGCTAATTAGTTCAAAGTCTCCCATTTTTAAATCTAGCACATACACCAGGTAACTTATTAGAGAGATGCTATTGCTGATGACAGTGGTTTAGTTGCCAACGCAACAGAAGATATGCAGACACTGGTAGATGGAATGGGTAGGGTTCCAGGGCAATTTCGTCAAAAGATAAATACAAAGAAAACTGTTTGTATGTACCAACCTCTGCTAAATCCACTATCTCTATCGGAGGAAATTACTATTAACAATGAACCCCTAGTACAATTTATGGTTTTCAGGTACTTGTGCAGCACAGTTTCAAGTAATGCAAAAATAGAAAAAGAACTTGGACGTAGAATGGGAAATGCTAGCGGAGCTTTTGGTTAACTTCAGGATCGCCTGTGGTGCTGTCACCTTTGCTCTATGGAACAGAAACTTGCACCCTGTATCGCACACAATTAAAAAATGACATGCATATATGGTGAGATAGCTTAGAACTATTCAGAACATCACGACTTTTAACTTCGTAAAACCTCCTAGGAACATAACATTGCAATACCATATGAAATAAATTACAAACAATACAATCTCATGCAGGCCACCCCTGAATGAGGCTGTTTTTTAAAAAAATGACAGTTCCAAACCAGTGAAGTATCTACAGAAACATCCAAATTAGGAACCCTCTGAGAAAAACACTCAAAAAAAACACACAGGGTAATTATCATAATTATGTGATGTATTTTCAATACAAAGCTTTTAAATGCATTTTTTACAACATCTGCCATTTAATTTAACACCATTCTTAACACACATAATAACTAATTTTTTATAAATCGTATTTTCATGAATAGAAGTCGCGGCTTTAATTTTTTCCAGCGGCAAAGTTTTGCGGCTTTTATTGTGCACAGTACGAAGAATGTAGGAACGGATTTGCCAGTTTGTAAACTGACAATAACGTTTACGTTAATTTGTGAAGTAATTGCATTGCTAAAAACGGATTAAAGCTCAGAAATGATGATATTGGGTATGGTGGGAACAGGAAGCTGACGGGAATACAACGCGGCATCTTTGACGGAACGATTCCTGCAAAGAGGGCTCCTGGACGACAAAAAGCCAGAGGGGGACGGACAGGATAACCAACACAGCACAGCTAACGCAAGTGGAGCTGAGACGCGAGGCGCAGAACCGGCAGAGATGAAGATTTGGGGTCGCCAACCTCTGGATCGGAGACGGCACTTAAATGATAACGATGATGATGATGATGATGATGATGATGATGATGATGATGATGATGATGATGATGATGATGGTTAAAGAGTTTTGAAACAAAGCCAATGCGCAAACAAAAGTTTGAATAGAGCAGGTAAAACACAAGGTTCGTGGCAGAGAAAACAAAAAACTACGATCTAAAATTTAAACTGAGTGTTGTTGGATATGCTGAAGAAAATAGCAACTGCAGGTTTTCTGTCGATGAAAGTATGGTTCGACGAAGGAAGAGGAAGTCCTCAGACTATTTTTTGCAACTTAAGTGGTTTGTCAAGGCCTGGAAGAAGTGTGATCTTGAAATTACCTGGAAATCCTTTGACACATGCAGGATAATTACGAGTGAAGCTGACAAGATTCATTTGCCTCGGTGATGGCCAATCAACCAAGGAAACCATAGTGTTTCTAAGGGAACGAGATGGAATCATCGAATGTGAATCAAGACAAACGTTAAATGACGAGACACGAGATGAAAATGTAGTTAATCAATTGAAGGAAATTGATTTTTTAAATGACAAAATATTCTGTAATAGAATCGAGTTACAATGAAACAATGTATTTTTATCTCTTCCAAGCATACGGCTTCTATTCAAGAAAACACGGTATGTAAAAATAACAAATCTATTTTTTAGAGTTAAATCAAGTCTTGCAGTACATAAATGATTAATTTGCATAATAACAGGATTTCTTCCCGCCCAAAAATAGCTCTGATTTTAATAACTTAAAAAACACTATTTAGGTTATACCTACTTTTAATAATCAAACTTATTTGAAACTGGGGCAATCCACGTAATAAATACCCACGCAGTGAGAATGTGGATCAACAGTGCTTTCACTCCAGAAATATTCACAAATCGCACTTCTGTGTTCACTATAACCGCAGCAGGTATTTGTGGGATTACGCAATCGAGGAAACGTAAATGACTCCCTCCGCCTTACAATAGAAATAAAATGGAAGACTCTCTTCGTTGGTCATATGTTATGGGTTGGACTTTTGAATTTCTCACACATAAAACAAGTGACCTTTCACTTTCGACCTCTGGGGTGCTGAACTGTAAATTGTGGTCAACACGCGTGCAGTGTTTAGTGATCACATTTGCCATTGTGATTAAATTCCTCGTTGTGCCAAGAGGTTCTCGTTCTCGTGAAGGCTTCTCACCCGAATTAGTTCTTTAACTTCAAAAAGTTACCTAAAAATTTATCCTGGAGTGATGAAACTTGGCTGACATGCGTTTCGCACACATGAGGATTGATAAAGATAAAAATATTATATATCAGATACAAATATCTTTATTTATTTTCCAAATCTCTTTGCATGAGTGAACCTCCTGCAAAATATTTTATCTTACCCTGTGACAGCCGTGGAAACGCAAGGGGCGGAGTCTACTATTGTAGGTGTGGATTCCAATCCCACCTCCGACGGTTTTTTTATTCTTGTTACTTCGGAGAATCCTTCTCATGGACGAATTAGAACGGTTAATAAAAGCATATTTCAAAAATACATTATCTAGATATTAATACATTTTATGTATGTATTTTTTAATATTTTAATCTATTTAATCATGGATTTTTCTTCATTTTTAAAGTTTTAAAGATCTTCGAGCAATGTTCTCTAATCAACTCATCATACACTACCTAGAATCAAATAATCTTCTTTCATGAGAAAGATCAAGCTCCTTACAGGATGAACTATGCCTCATTCTGTAAGACGCCTGATCTTTCCTTTAGCACCAAAACAAATGTGCTAAGGTAAAAAATAGTTATTTTTTCTTGACTTTTGAGGGTTTTAGAAAATATTTACACATCCCATCTTAAATGCTTTGCTCTTCATTTTTAATATTTTTAATTCTTATTATTTTTTTGTTTTTATGCAGGTCCCGTATGAACAGGGTTTTTTTAACGATACAATGTATTCTGTTGAAACATAATTTAACAATAAGAATAAGGTACACGAACTAGTTTTGCCTGGTAATTGTGAATGGGCTAGATCAAACATTCTCGCTCAAACCGCAGACTTGCCAGTCAGTTACATGACCAGTTGTGCATGTTCCGAATGGGCTGACACATCACGCATTTCTGTTTAACGGGCGGGAGTAGTGGGGGACCATCATATCTAGGTGTCGTGAGCGTGGATCTCAAGTTCTAAAGGGCTGAGTACCGAGTTCGCACTTGTTACTTAGTCTAGTTACTAAGGTCTTGGGTGAAGCCTCGCTACGGAGACCATTTTAAGAAGAATGGGACACCTAAACTGGGAAAACTAACGAGGCTCTACCTGCAATGTAATGTGTTGTATTTTTATTAAAATCAATTTATCACACACTCTTAGGTGTGATGCATGCACCCAGCTTACCATTATCGGGCTGGGAGTCGGATGGGTTTGCTGGGGTTTCTGCCCCTGAGTCCCCCATGGGCTCGTATTGCTCCTCCACTCAATAATAATAATAATAATAATAATAATAATAATAATAATAATGACAATGTGGCACGATATATTCATTGGCAACTTTGCAACAAAGGAGGCTTGGAAAGAGCTGAGAAATGGTATGAACAGCAACCCGAAGCAGTAATTGAAAATGAGAATTTCAAGCTCCTATGGGATTTCACCATTCAGTGTGATAGATTTATTGAAGCAAGGCGGCCAGATATTGTGTTGGTAGATAAGAGGAACAAAGAAGTAAAAATAATAGATATTGCTGTGCCAGGAGATTCAAGAGTAGCAGAAAAAGAACTTGAAAAGATTGAAAAGTACCAAATGTTGAGAGAAGAAATAGGTCATGTATGGCAAATGAATAAAGTTACGGTGATACCTGTAGTAATTGGAGCATTGGGAGTCATTTCAAACAAGTTTGAAAGATACATGGAGAAAATGTGTGTGAAGATTGAGATGGCAATTATTCAGAAAACGGCACTGCTTGAAACAGGGAGGATACTGCGAAAAGTCTTGTCTCTTTAGAGAAACAGGAGAAGGAACTTTGAGAACCCTGGTGACTTGTTGTTACCCGCTCTCAAAGATAAAAGAACAAAAGAACTTTCCAGACAAACATGTCTGAGATTTACATTAATGATAATAATAATAATAATTGTCTTTGCGGCGAGGACCAACTTCTCTCTCGAAGTTTAACTCCGATGAGCACACCTACCCCTTTCCCGTGGGTACCTATTTCCCACTAATATATTGCTTTTAAATGTTTGTTTGATAAAATCCAGACTGCAACATATTTTTTGACAAGTTTCCTTTTCTGAAAAAATAGTGCGGTGTGGGTGGCATAATATTCCATTTCACCACAAGAAATACACAATTAGCAGTGTTGTTCTATTTGTCAAATACAACAATGGGTGTTACCGGAGGAATCAGGATTCTTTGGTGAAGTGGATCTTTTATTGAAAATGAAGGACCAGTTTTTGAAGACAAAAGTGAAAAGAACATGAAGAACAATTCATCTTTTTTTACGTCCACCATCTAATGTAACAATTATTTTGTGTTATTGATGGTGTAGATACAAATCCTTGTTTTCTAAATCAGGATGCGCGAATTAAAACCTTACGTACGCATCGATGGGGGTACATGCAAAGCGTATGCTTGCCTATATATAGGGTACAGGGTCAAATTGGGAGAAATTTTTGCGTGGATACTATGTTGTAGATCCTGTAGTTAATAAAATTGCATCTAAAAAGTAAAGAAAATTATTTCGTTTCGTAAAAATAGTAGTCGGACGTCCAAATGACCTTTAAATTGAAAATTTTGCAAAACGTACAGATAGATTGAGTCAAAACTAAAAATTTACAAAATCAGCGTTAAAATCAGTTGCAGTTAAAGAAATGTAAAAGAAATGCAAAACAGAGGAAGTAAAAGACGTGGATCAATGACAACAATTACAAAGATTATAAATGTAAACGTTCTATTACTTACATAATCCGATTCTGAGTTGTATTTACAAAAGAAATAGGAGAATCGTTCTCGGATACATTGTTTATCAACGTTGTGTCTCTCGCTGACTTGCTTTCGATACCCCTGTTGGTCCAGTGACGATAGCAAATAGTACGCAATTTGTTGATCAAAGAAATCACTGGTTTAACCAAAAAAATAACTGCGATAAAAGCATAATAACCAGCATAGACGACAAACTAAAACAAAAAAAAATCAAATAGTTTCAGTAAAATATCATTTAATAGAATAAAATGCAAAAACAATACACAGTAAAACATTTTTTTTCCTTTGAGGATTAATAATAATACAGGATAAAATGGGCACCGAAGAAAAGACAGAAAGGAAATAAGATTAAGCCAAGAAATAAGATATAAATTAAAACTTAAAAACATTTACGTCATATGATGAAAGACAGCACGCAGAAGCAAAGGATTTGTGCGACCCAGCTACCGGAGGGGAAAAACCACATTCATAGAAAGATTTATTACAACGAGGAGCAACAGTAGTATAAGGCTTTAACGACCTTCAGCGAAACAAGCCACATGAGCTGCAAAAAAACTGAGCTTGTACCAGCGAGGAAAGCTCATCAGAATACTTTCCATGATAATACCTATAGAAAAGACAACAGCAACCCATATTTCGTCGATAAAACAAAGTATCCGGCGTAGCAGAAATAATTGGACCTATAAAGTAGAACACACGTCTCTCTCTCGTGCAATACAAAGAACCAACCTTTCTATAAGCAGACTTACAAACAGATTGAACATGTGAGCCCCAAGAAAAAATGGGAGAAAATGACGAAACCAAGCAGCTTCATGAGCATTCTTGCAGAGGAGAAGTAACTTCGCAAGGGTAAACATTTGATTGATTGTTTATAAATAGTGCTGTAATATACGGCCCCAGGTTTCTAAATTGCAAATTTCAAGACAAAAGTCCACTTTAGTTCTATTAAACACCTCTATCAAATATTCGTTTTGTTTTTGTGGTTTGTGTTGTTGTTTTTTTTGCTTTACTACTGTCTTCAGGGTACTATTCACTGCACAACCGGTCTACTAAAATGAAATGGAAAAGTACTTTGTTTTGCCAGAAGAAAATGTCACACCATGAAGATCTTTTGGAACGATAAACCTGCAATTAAACTCCAAAGTACCCACCCCCTGACCTTAACATTTTGTGTGCCTGTGGTCTTAAATATTTCAAGAGTTTTCCATTTTGCTAATAAAAATTTCCTTATTCTCTTCTCAGGTCTGCAATTTTTCTGACTTGCTATGTGAAGTAAGCTGTTCTTGTAAAGAAAAGGTTTATTGGTGGCACTCATTCCCGTTTGATAGGAAAATTGTGAACAAACATCTACAATAAGGGTAATGGGAAAACTGGAAGAGAAATGATGCACCTAAATTATGGAGACGAGAGATATCCTCGTCCATACTGTTCCATATAACAACAGCATCATACGGCGAAATAATCTCATTGTGGGTAAGACAAAATTGACAAAATACGCTGATCACCAAATTATGCTATTAATTATTGTAATATATGATAGTAAACAGTTAAGTTAGGGTAGCAACGTATACAAATCCATCGCCCAAGGACGAGACTTTAGTCTCGGTTTAATAGAAGCTTGATTTTCTCGTTTATTTTTCTTTTCCTCCCAAATCCATTTGTCCAATTGAAACAATATTTATAGTTTTAGCTTCAATATTGAAATCCTAACCAATTGCAAAATTTTTCATATATACGGCTAAACACTCCCGCCGCGAAAAAACCAACATCAACCCGGCTTTTGTAGGCTTTTTCAATTGTTTTCGTTGCATAAAAATAGGAATGCCACACAGCCTGAAATATACCTCCTTTGGGTTTCCATATTCCCATTATTCCCTGTACTCGGAAACATCGTCCATTGCAATAATTTCAAATGACGCCTAAACAATCGAATTGACGTCATTAGGTCGAATTGACGTCATTAGGTCGAATTGACGTCATTTGGTCGAATTGACGTCATTTGGTCGAATTGACGTCATTTGGTCGAATTGACGTCATTTTGTCGAACTGACGTCATTTGGTCGAATTGACGTCATTTGGTAAGATTCCCGTAGTAATAGCCCAACAACAAACTAAATTAAACGTTCAATTAATTCAAAATGTAATTTTATTATTATAATTTTATTAATTCACCACAAGAAATTATGGTGTTAAATAAGTGACTATTGAACCAGGACTAATATCTTTTTATTAATGGTTTTTCAACAACTTTCCTGTTGTTGCTAAGATACGAAAATCCCGTGCTTCTTCGAATATTTACAGCACTTACTTGTGTTCGAATGCCAAGATCCAGTCCACGCTCATCTGCAACCACTAGTGTCAACAAGCTTTGCAAACACAATGCAAAGAAAGTATTCCATCCAAATATCAAGCCATATCCACTAAGTTTGACAAAGGAGGCCACTTGAAACCTAATTCATACCAAATAAATGATAAAGGAAACAAGGTATTGATGATTAACCAAATAATAGAAACGGTTTTAAGGCAAAACGATTATTTATCATTATTCTTGTATTCAATACACACCCAGTTGATCAAAACACTAGTATCTTCG
>RDPX01000354.1:712324-733622 GCA_003991215.1 Morbakka virulenta | reverse complement strand
CTGAAACCTATGTATGTAATGTATGCAATCCAAATATTTGCTGTCCAAGACAGTAACAGCAGGAGTCCAAAGTCAGCTGCAGATATGACACCAACTAAGACATCTGTGATAATACCCCATTGGGCATGTATGATTGATAAAATGAAGGCAACAATGGATCCAGCTAAAAGGGAAAAGTTTTACTGTTATCTCTTGCAATAAAATGCAATTCATAGCAAGTATTAAATTGTAACTTTGCATTGGTAAAATTACTTTAAGATATAAGGATAAGGTCCTATATTGTAATGAAAAACTACCATCCACCAGGTCTCAGGCTAAAGATAGAGAAGCCAAATCCACATATGGAAATAAGTCAGTCAAGACAAGACCTTGGGTTCCTCTTCAGCAATACATAGCTTCCAGAAGCCATATAAGGCAAAATTATAAGTAAAACTGATCAGAAGTCCAGATACTGTCAGCTTCCTGATAAAGACTGCCTCTGACTCTGCTTAAAAGTCTATGGCAATTTGTTCTACACAAAATACAAGCTACATAAAAAAGCTAAATGTATTCATACCCCCAGTCTGAGTCAATCAGGGGTGTGATATTCACCTGCTCATTGTAATGAGTGATGAAAATATTGTTACATGGTATGTACACACTCAGAACAAAGACATAAAGATTGAATATTTATTAAGTGATTTTAAATGATTAAAAATTTATCTTTTTGATGTATCAATGGCTCGTGGGAACATAGAGATGTAACAGTCACATTTGAACAAGACAATGTTGTTATTATCTGCTCATCAAGCAAAGATAAGATACAAAGGCAAGGTGTAGCTATTATTTCAACAAAAAAACCCAGCCAAACAATTAACTGATTTTAATGCCATAGTAAAAAGAATGGCCAGTGTCTATATATACCAAGTCAACCATATGCACCTGAAGGGCATCATAATGACAATATTATCAACATCATTATGATGAAATAACCAAGTTGGTACAAAAGCATAACTATATGATTCTAGCAGATTTCAATGCCAAACTAAGAAAGGTGTGTTACCACAACTGGCAATTTGCTGTTAGAAAATTTGGCCCTTGGTTAAAAAATGAGCTAGAAGTTAAAGCTACTCTAATTCAGTGCAGTCAACAACCAAACACTTTGTACAAACACAAAACACCACAACTAGCAACACACATATTGCCAGATCTCAAAACATTATAGGCAAACTAACAAGCTTAAATGTATTTCATCTGAAAAACACCATGTAAATAGACATTAGATATGCTGACAATACCATCTTAATCTCTTTTGATTTACTGGACAACTGGAAATGGTATGTCCAAAATGGAGGATCAAAAATAAATGAAAACAAATACAGTCTTGACTTTTGAATTTGAAGACATTGTTAAAAAAGGTAAAGTGGTTGGAAAAGCAGAGAGCTTTCTTTTCTAGGGATCCAGTGTGCCAAACACATCTGATCACAAAGAGAAAAATTATAGTCCTGGCATCTTAAATATTCAGCAGACTGAAAATAAACTCATAAAACAGGTAAAAATTACACCAAAAAATACATTTGACCATATAACCTGCCTATTCTATCTACTGCAACTTATGCCTCAGAAACTCAGACTCTAATGAGTCAAAATGCCTAAATAATGCCCTAACATCTCACTCCCAAAATGGCCTTCAGTACTGTCATATCATCATTACATCAGCATACCAATTATAGAGATTACATCATAAAAAGCAAATCATCATGACTAAGCAGAAATCTACCCTTGCAAATACTAATTCTAATACAAGTTGTGATTTAGAAGCAGTGGAGTTAAAAACATCAATACACTTTGTTTTCTTTCTGAGCTTTTACACCTTTTTACATTACATTCTCGGCACCTCGCTAATTATATACCTGTGATAGCTAAACATAACTGACTTTATTCCTTTCTTCATCAATCACTGATCATGACAAATGAAACTTGTTACTGTGTTGTCCAGGAGTACCCCTTGTAGTTCTGCAAGCTCAACCCATTAACACCTTATGGTTTTTGACATCAATACTAATAATCAAGAAATTCCTCAATGCCAGATCTAAGTCCCTGTGAAGGGCACCATCAGAGCCAGCTATATGGGGGGGGGTGACATTAAAACCAAAAAAAATACTACCAATTTCATCATGCCTTTCTCTGGAAATTGGTGGAATAACTTGTCTGGACATTCCACCATCTGATACACAGTGCTGCTCCATCAATCTTTGATTTTGTTAAGGCCACTTATCATTTTATGAAAACCCTTTCTTTAGCTTTAACTATGGACTCTTTGGTATGAGATTGACTATCATACTTCTTTTTCTCTCTTAATGTTTCTTCTTTGAGTTGTTCTGATGCTCTCTTGTGTCCTTCCCACAAGTTCTCTTGGCAATTGGTAAGCCATGTCTGATCTTCTGGTACTGGTTCTTGCTCTACAGTTACCAATTGGTCCACGAACCATTCTTGTGTTAGGACTTTGACAACAGTGCTTGCCATTTAATTGATTTTGTGATTGCAATGGTAAACTTTGTAAACAAGTCTGTGAGTACAAGGGAGTTTTTGCAACCATCTGATGCAAGTTCCAATTGTGTGAAGTCCATGGCAAGTACTCCCAAGTACTTTGTTGCAATGATACTACACATAGGTGTTCCTTTAGCTACAATGAACTCCTCACATTTGAAAATACAGATTGATACATCACTGTGCATTTCTGGCCACCAACAACATTGGCATAATATCTTTTCAGTCCTTCTTAATCCTTGATGTCCAAAGTCATTGTGCTCTCAGTATGTCAATCTTAAGGACTTCTGGAACAAGAAGCTGTTTCACTTTACCTCCAGGGGCACTGGCAATCTTGACCAAGATTTAATCAGGTACAATGATATTGCTCAAGTAATTGAGAAGTTTCTGAGTGTGGTATTACCTGTTCCTTCTCTATCCTGTTTGACCTTCTCTGTTGGTTTAGAAAATATCTTAGCCTCTGAAGTGCTTTATCTTCTTGTTGCAACTTTAGTATAAGGTCCTTCTGTAACATTGAAAGTAATATTACCAGCTTGTTAACCTTTTCCTCTGTCACAATTAAGCCCAGAGACTTTACATGGTCAGCAAAGTCAAGTAGCTCAAATCAGACACCCAATGAAACACTGATAGTCCCTCCTGCAGTAGCAAGAACATCAGCCACACTTGCCTTGAAGAATGGGTATTCCCCTGGATCTACCATTTTTCCATGGGCTACTTTGCATCTTCCTTTGCATGTCCCAGATAGATCACCTGACTTTAGAAGAATTGGGATTTGCCAGCCTCAATGCATGAGTCATGTTGTCTCAGTTTGGCAAACACTGGTTCAAAACATCTGAGATGGTCTGCAACACTATCACTGTTGAAAATGTCATCTGGCTAGACCAGGAGTATCTGCAGCAGGTCAACTTAGAAAATACTTTGCAAGAGTCTTTGGAATGTAGCTGGTGCAATGCATGGTCAGAATGACATACAATTGTATTCAAAGAGTCCCACTGGAGTTGTAAATATTGTCTTGCAATGGTCTTCCTTGTGTACTTCTGTCTGGTTGCATGCAGATTCTTAAACTCCACTAACAGGTCACAAGAAAGTAGTAAAACAATAGGATAATGAATGTGTGAAGTAATGTGATATTTGGTGTCATGGAATCTAAATGTCTCAGTTACTGACTGTTGAACTGAATTGAGGTCAGTTGCTTTTGTTTAAAAATAAGGACTATTGGTTGTAGCAACTAGGAAGAAAATGTCAACTGCGTTAAAACATGACTGTGGAATGATCAAGTAAAATGAATAAATGAATAGGTGTAGAATGAATCATACAGCATTGATTGGGTGCTCTATCAAGCAAGGTTATCATAAAATAAGTCATTGGTAATATATTCTTTAACTATGATACTTGTGGCACTCTTGCAATATATTTTCAAAAACCTCAGCTCAACTTCAGTTCAGATTGTATCTGGTTATTTAAACTTTTATACATTGTGTAACAGTTCATCTCCAGTGGCCATATATTGAAATCAAAATAATAATCACATCAGATAACTAAAAATAGGCAATCATCACTTTAATAACTTCTAGAAAAATAAAAAATATATTTGCACCAAGCTGGATTTGAACCACGTGTTCTACCAACCAAGCAATTACCTCACGTTCTTAATCTGATCATTTTTGCAACCATATAATTCCATTCTTTCTGCAAGTCCCTACCACTTGACATCTCATCCTAATCACCTACATAGGACAGTGACCCCCACAAAATGACGATTTCCTTTCCAAGATCAGATCAACTGCGAGATTAGTATATTTGACCTTGCGTGAGTAATGGTTTAAATCTAATTTGGTAAACATATATTTTTTACTTGACAACTCCAAATTCTCTCTTTATCTATATTATAGTATTTTCTTAATAAATTCTACTGATGCAAAACAAAGAGCTAATACCTGTACCTACCAAGTGTACCTATTGCTTCGACAGCACCATTATAGCTTTTATGATGTTCTCCTTGAATTTCTTTCCACAAACTCTGGATATAATTACTTACTTGCAGGTAACCACACATTGCCAACGCCCACCAAACTGACCATTTTATAAGAATAGTATTGGTGTAAGAGCCCTTGAATGAATAAAAAAGTCGCTTTAAAGCATTCACTAATGTTGAACACCCATATCTTCGTTCTGTCGAACTAATATTGCTATCATCCTCAACTACATCTTCGTTGAAATAGAATATGCCCCCATCAACTTTCGGTAGCAGAAGAGCCACCACCACACTAACAGCTACGGTACTCAGGGAAATATAATTCAAAACTAAATAATTAGTAACCTTTAATGAAATTAAGAGCTGTCCAATGATCCCAGCAGCTGATCTTCCAAAGAGAACAATACCCCTTGTGTATCCAGTAACACGCTGATAATGCTCTGATGACACTACGGCATAAACGTAGGAGTAGTAAGCGATTTCGGTGCCCGTTGCAATGCCATATGCAATTTGCATGAACTGCATCGCCAAGACATTCTTTCCCCAAATTAAGAGGATCCTTGTCGACAAATAGGCTAAGGACTCGACGATAATAAGAGGTTTATACCTTAGGAAATCTGTCAACAAAAATACAAAAATTAGGGTGATCAGATAGGAATATGTCCATATTGGATACACTTCGCTATTTAACTCTTCCCTGGTGAAATTCTTAAAGGTGCTGTTTAAATATGGTGTAAGAAATGGTTCGGATGGTTTCATTTCCTTGAAAAATCCATATAAACAAAGAACACCAGTGGGAATCATCCATTCACGAGACATACTGATATATCAATGTAAATGCTTTATTCGAAAATGACAATTCTAGACGACAAACGTTTTTGAAGTTGTGTAACACAGCAAGAATCCAAATAGCTTTTAAGGTAACCAGATACCACAAGAAAACAAGAACAAGGCCAAGGGGATCAATGTCACAGCTTCCGGAAGCAAGTATTATTTTGAAAAACGATTACTAAAAATTCCTTCTTTCTATAATTAATTAATTTTCGGTAGCTACTTGTTGGTTGTTTTTTATGTAGAAATCCAGCTCCTCTTCCTTGGGGTGCAGCACGAGGAATTTCATCAATTTATCACAGCAAAACGCCTCTGGGTTGAGTGGTTGGCAGATAAACTGATGAAACGGGTTGCTAGTACCCGAGTAGAAATAAAATAAAGACTTATAAATGTGTGGAAGTGCTTAATATGCCAATGGCCAACTGTGCTATTCCAACGCCATAAAAATTACAAAATATGATAAAAATCAACACAAAAATAACCACATACTCGGCATCAATAACGTGGTTCTCTTTCACATACACCTCACCGTGAATTTTATGAGGTTCCACAGGGAACCCTTCCATGACACAAGGTATCCTTCCCACATTTACTCCGTTTCAAAGAAAATTGATTCGAATAATACGTCTGAAATGGCGAACGTAGAGTTAAATAGCTTGTAAGCAGCAAGTATCCTTTCTGCCTTGTATATGAAACAACTAAAGCTATTAAATGTTACTAAGAATCCAAGTTAATCCATCTTATGATAAAACTCACAACTGGATGCTGTTGCAACGCACTCAAATTGTTCCATATCATCATTCGCTTTCTCCGCCTTCAGCAGAGTGCGCATCAACATTTGATACTTGTCTCCATAAATTTCGATTTTTGACAGCAGTATTCAGTGACATCAGTTTTCATTTAGTCCAGTATCTTTTGTTGTTTCCCCAGCATTTTGGTTGCTTTCCCATGCTTCTTCTTCTTCTTTCTATCATTTCTTCTTGGCAGATTTTGCTTATACCTTGAGTAGAGCGTTTGGTGTGACCGTAGAGCTTCAACACTTTGGATTTAATTGTGGATGTGATTGGAGTGAGCTTTGATGTTCGAAGAACGTCTTCAATTCGCGTATAATCAGACAATGTTTTTGTTTGTCATAAGTCTCATCGTATGATTTGGAAAACAGCTAGTTTTTTGCAATGATTACAAGGTCATTCTAATCCATAGACAGATAGACAGTACGACAGATATCACGTAGATGTTAAAGATCTTAGATTTTAGGTGATACGTTATCCTTTTTGATGTTAGTACTGCTTTACTCTTATTAAAAGCTCCCAAGCCCAGGTCAGTGGCATGCTGCACAACAATCAGTACGCCATTTTACAAGGAAGGTTTATGGTCTAGATAGATAAATTCAGTTACTTGAGCGATTGGATTGTTATAAATAGTAGGATGAAGGTATGTGTTAATCTTATGGGCTGTTATGCAATTGGTTTTGGAGACACTAATTCTCAAGCTCACGTTTGGTTGTATATTTAGCTGCAAGTAAAGTTTGTAGTTGGTTACGCGAGATACTGCTGAAGGCGGAGAAAGCGAATGATGATATGGAACAATTTGAGTGCGTTGCAACAGCATCCATTTGTGAGTTTTATTATAAGATGGATTAACTTGGACTCTTAGTAACACTTAATAGCTTATGACAGCGATAACACTTAATAACTTNGATGTTAAAGATCTTAGATTTTAGGTGATACGTTATCCTTTTTGATGTTAGTACTGCTTTACTCTTATTAAAAGCTCCCAAGCCCAGGTCAGTGGCATGCTGCACAACAATCAGTACGCCATTTTACAAGGAAGGTTTATGGTCTAGATAGATAAATTCAGTTACTTGAGCGATTAGATTGTTATAAATAGTAGGATGAAGGTTTGTGTTAATCTTATGGGCTGTTATGCATTTGGTTTTGGAGACACTAATTCTCAAGCTCACCTTTGGTTGTATATTTAGCTGGAAGTAAAGTTTGTAGTTGGTTACGCGAGATACTTATGACAGCGATGTCATCTGCGTAGCTCAGGTTAGAAAGAATGTATCCACCAGTCGAGAAGGCAGATGGGCATTTATTTACAGCTTGAAGCACAAGTTCTGCAATGATGAAGAATTGTATGAATGCCAGATAGAGAACATCATCTTGTGTACCTCCTTTTAGAATATCAACGGAACGTGACTTTCCAACATCTGTTTTGATATATGCTTTTACGTTTTCATATGACTGTTTCAGAAGATTGATGTTTTTATGTTGATTGATGCTTTGTCTAGAAGTCTCCATAGGGTGGGAATTTAGACAATATCAAAGGCTTTGGTAAAATAAAGGAGCAATATGCACATGGTTGTTAAATTCTATTGACTTTTCAATCATTAATTCTGGGGCTAATATTTGTTCAATATTTCCTCTTCCAGGTTGGTAGTCAGCTTGTGTCTTAGGAAGAGATGCATACAAGCCTGCTCTAGTTCTGGCTGCAATAATACTAGCAAAGAGTTTGTAAACGTGGCTTAGTAGCTCATTGAAAGATAATTAAAAATCACATTCAAATTTGCTACCTTTCTTGTATATCACAACATTTATGGCTTCTTTGAAGAGTTGTGGAATTTTTCCTTTTGTTAGGATGCAGTTAAATAGGAGATGTAATGCAAAGATAAGCGGCTACCGCAAGTTTTAATATACTCAGCATAGATATTATAAAGACCTTGACTTTTCCCATATTTCAGGTTTTTGATGGCAAAGAATATCTCACTTTTTAGGATCGGCGGAATTTTATCAGATGTTGAGTCATCAATAATGACTTGGTACGAGTTGTCAAAATAAACTTCTTCATAAGACTTTGCTCTTAAGTTAAGGAATTTTGTCTTTGTTGGTTAGAATGGCTCCGTTTACATACAATGTTCAAAATAAGTGTTCATCAAGAGTAAGTGCTAAGTATTTAATCATAATGCCTAAACATATAGTACACTATAAAGTTCTTGCATCTTTTTTGGTGATTTAGATATCCCGTAGACGTCCGTCGTTCTTAAGCTGAACTGCCTCCAGTGCTATCACTTGGTCTCAGAACTGTTTTTAACTTTCGTCCTTTTTTTTCCTGGTGTCATCTTTGTAAGCTCTCTTTTAGATGTCATGCCCTGGGTGTTTGTTCTAAATGTCTTTTCCTGTAAATTTTGTATGTTTCTTCAAAATGCCACTCCTCACTCTGACTCTATATGGACCTGTTCAACATAACGGGCTGTGACAGAATAACGTTTCCTCCCATATTGTGGTAACAGTATATTTTCTTTCCTCTTCTTTAGAATAAAAAGACGTCTGATTGATAGCTCCTTTTCTAAAGCTTGTTGTCTCATATCTGTACAGAAAGGCAAACCTTGTATCTTTTCTGTATCGAAACCTCTCACTCATTGGCCCTTTATACTGGCATCCTTTTCTGAGCCAATAACCTCAGATATATTTGACAACTTAATAGCAATATTCTTCCCACAAACCAAAATTTTTCTTGAGCTCTCTTAGTTCTTGTGTTTACTGTTGATTCACAAACCGTGAGATATTTATTTAATTACACCCTCCAATTCTTTTTTAATGCTTGTGCGGCTCTCAAAGAACTAAGAAGAAATCTGTTTTGTTTTTTGACGTTCCCATTTGCACGGAACCAAAAAAGAATGGTCGGCTTGTGTGGCACTGTTTCATACAGAAAGCTCACAGTCCTTACTGATATCAGACTGCATCCATTGTTTGCTTTTAGGGTTTGCGGCACATCATACTAAGCAAAGTGAATATCAAAGAACTTCATAATACTGTCAAATCTAGTAGAATGTATCGTAATCGACAAATAATCGACAAATACCATCTGTGATCATCCGTTGCCTAAGGAACAAGCAAATCAAGAGCCAGATATTGCCGAGGTCTTCCTGGGATTGTTCCCTTTCAACATCAAAGACGGTTTAGAACACTCACTTTATTTTCCAATTACTAAGCACTTTCTCACCTCCTGTAAGATATGGTCAGTTGCCAGAGCCTTCTCTGTCTTCTGGATGTTCATCGTTGTATGTACTGCTTGTGATGCTACTGAACGAATGTATTCATCATCAAAGCCGTGTCTCTTGTTGTGTTCTTGTTTAACAAGACGCGACAATAGATCAGGTATGTTATCTTTTGATCGGACATATTGTATCCTGTAACTGTATGACTAAAGCCAGAGCACGTATCTCTCAATACGAAGTGAGGGCTTGGAATTGGTAGAGTATATCACCTTTAAAAAGTCATGATCAGCCACTAAATCATATTTTCTAGTCCCTGCAGATACGTACGGAATAATGTGTATCTACAAACAATGCCGAAGGTCTCCTTTTAGCTTGGCAGAACTTTTGTTCAACATCACTCAAGCCACAATTCGTGTTACACACAGGTTGGCTGACATAGTCTTTCTCTTACATCAGCATCCATCCAATTTAAGGGAGGTTGCGTCTATCACCACACTGATTCTTACAATTTTGTCGAAGAAAGCTAAGACTGGAGCATTAGCTAGGATTTCTTTCAACTTGCCATATGAGTTCTGTTGCCTAACACACAGGTGGAATGGTGTTCCATTCCTTGTAAGCTCTCTACAAAGCTTAGAGACAGTAGAAAAGTCAGGGATAAAGAGAAACAAAATTCAAGCATGCCAAGAAAGATATGAACCTCGGCTGCTGAGATTGGGGTCCTCGCTTCTAGCACCGGTCACATCCTACCATCCATCAGCGCAATGCCATAACTGATAAAAGTAACCCCATGAATACCATCCTCTCTAATCTGAATGCACACTTCCTAGCCATTAATATCAGATTTCTTTCCTACCACCGCCTCACAACACCATCCAAGTTCTTATCATGGTCTTTTTAGCTAACACCGTGTACAAGTTCATCTGCTATATTAGATATATCGTCAACACCAAAAAGGTCTTGTCAAATTGTCCCTTATAGTTTCAAGAGCTGACCACACACCAAACAAAACTAATGTGTGAAGAAAATGCCATAGTCAGTTGCTAAGGTCATAATATCACGTGAGTCTTTATTTAATTCTATTTGGTGGAAGCCAAGGCTAAACTCAAGTTTTGAAAAGACAGTATTTCCATTAATATTCTCCAGAACTTCATCAACAGTCGGCATGGGGATCCTCTCCATTACTACGTCTTCATTCGTGTGAAGAATGTCGACACAAAGACATATGTCACCTGATAGTTTCAAAGCAACGACTATCAGGCTTACCAAAGACGGAGCAACGACTATGGGGCTTACTCTCTCTGCATCACTAAAATGCCTTTTTAATTAAGGTCGTTAACTTTGTTTCTGACTTAATCACGAAGTGCAACTGGTAGTCTGCTAGGCGTCTGGGCAACATGTGAGGTTTAAGACCGATACAGATTCTCGTACGGTAGGATTTCTACAGTTTTGAAATGTTTGTCGAGTTCTTAAATGGTTCCTTGGCACTTGTCACCTTCCACTGATTTTGAAAAGGGCGGTTGCTAAGTTCTGAAAAATATCTTCTTGATCCATTCACCAAATATGAAGTGGTAGAGACGTCTTTTTCTTCGTGTCTAGTATGCTCTGAGTCCCTGCAGAATATTGAAATGTTCTCTTCCAACTTTCTGTCTGTAAGTTACATTGCTGTTGATCTACTTAAATCAACTACTGGAAGGTGTTTTGGCATCCTTGGTGCCATTGTGAGGCTGTAAATACCACTTAAATCGACACAAAAATAATCAAACACTTTGCTTCTCCATCGTGCGACTTTTGCATATACATTTCATCATGAATTTTACAGATTGCGACAGGAAGTCCGTGAATACTGCAGGGGTCCCAACATACCACATCTGCCAGGTAGTGATTGTGCTTCGACTAGAAAGCGGATAGGATCAAATAAATTCAGCCAAAACTTTTATGGGCCTTGCACAAAGTCAAAAAACGCTAGGGAGTCACCTGGATATGACCCACATATATACTGCATTATCCCTGCAGATCAGTGAGGGTTACTGCATCAAAAGTGAGGGAGGCAAAATAAGGAAGCTCAAAAATGACGGAACATTTAGGGGGGAAAGATTATTGGCAAGGGACGATATTTGGTGAATCTGATAAAAAAGCAGAGTTTTTATGTAGTGTGTACTAGGTAGGAACCAGATTAAATGGGAATAAGGCCAAAGAACTAGGAGACGGGCACAAGCCCATACACGGAAGCCTCAAGAGAAAAGAAAAAAGAAACCAAGTGTGATTTTGTCAAAAGGAATGAAAATTAAAGCTAATAAATAATTGTATGGCTCCTTACCTCGTGTATCAGAGATTGTGAAGTGTAGACGACTTTCACTTGCAGGTCATGTTAGTCGCCATGATGAAACAGCAGGAAAACTTCTACTTTGGTCTCCAGATGCAAAAAGAAGAGTTGGCCGCCCTTATGTCACACTCACGTCAATCATCGAAGAGGAAACCTGTTTGATAGGATCTGAACTGATAATTACAATAGCTGACCCAGAGCTCTGGGCTTCGGAATTTATTCATGTTTCACCAGCACCTTCTGGCATTGGATGAAGCAAGAAGAAGATTAGTTTACAAAGAAAGTAAAATAGAATAATGAGAATCAAACTATCATTTGATGAGTTAAACATTGATGTTTCTAATTTCTAATATCATTACAACCACGAAGTATTGATAAATAGAAAGAAGATTTTTGTTTGTCATCCTAAAAAGAAATGGAAAAGATTGAAATAAAAAGTGCGTTGTTGGAGGAAACCTCAGTAAATGTAAGGATAGAGAACATGGGGGCACAGAGAAAGAGAGGAAGGCAGAGAGGGAGACAGAGAGGTAGAGAGACAGAAAAGACAAGAGAGACAAAGAGAGGAAAACAGACAGAAAGAATAAAAGAAAGAAAAACAGAAACACAGGGACAGAAATAGATTCCGAAAAAGCAAAAAAGAGAGACATTTACAGAGAAAGAGAGAAAAAGAATGAAAGAGCCAGTAAAACAGAGAAACAGAGAGACTAAAGGATAGAGGGACAGAGGAACAGAGGGACAGAGAGAAAAAACAGAGAAGACTGAGGAAGAGGCTGAGACAGATACTGAGAAATCGGGAAAAGAGAGAAATTGAAAAATTGGTAGTTTTGTAATCTGCAATGACATGACAATCAGAAAATATTGTTTACTAACAGACAGAAACAATAAATCACTTTCAAGAGTGGAGATAGAGTTTGCCAACTTTACTTTCTGCACTATCAGAGGAGTTTAACTAAAATAAATGATTGTAAAATTATAAATCTTGTAAAGACTTGTCTTGTCTGAAGATCAGAACTCTAGAACACCGAGTTATGGTAATAAATCTTTCTAAAAAGAAATGGGTTAAATTTAAAGATTCAGAAATGAAACAAAATTTAAGACTATAATGTAAGCAACTTAGAAAATGAGATGAAATATTTGAATACATGATGTAATAGTACAGCTGAATTTCTATTGAAGGCAGCAAAGGAAGATCTTGGTGAAAGTATTTGCAAGGTATCTTTCAATCCTATTGGAATGATTCAAACAAATCATGTGGTAAGCACAGAAGTCGCCAAAGGCAAATGGGTCAAGATTCTGATACTTGTTTAAGGCCTTCACGTTCTTTTAGTCTAACAGTTGGAAGGTAGTGGTTAGCGTTGATAGCAAGACCATTGAGATGAGTTATTTATAAGGTAGTACTTAGCCATCAACGTTAAAATCACTATTACTAACACTGTCATTCAGGCCTGTTTCACAAACCCCAAGAAGAGAAGGAGAGTCAGGGAAAAAAAAGCTTTCACAAATATGAAAAGTGGGAAAGAAGACCTCTAACATTACTGAAAGCCAAGGGGAGAATATTTGTGAAGATAATTGATTTTTCCGTGATCTTTGTGTGTAGATATCACATCTTAACTCATCACCTTCGTATATGCAGGCAGTCTTCACTCCCAAAATTCATTTTACCCTCTGAGCACTAAAAGGTTACCCTGGTGATGGGGGCAACTGCTGTGACTAAAAGTGCCGCAAAAAGAGTTGAAAAAAGGAATAGCTATCTGAAATACATAGCAAGCTGTCTAACTGACCCCTAAGGTGATGGGTGTTGCTTTAAGGGAAGCAACAGCAGTCTTCTTTTACCAGATTGTCCTCAAAAGAGAGAAGTAGCGATAAGGTGACACAACTACGGTTGTTTTCATCAAGGGGCTAAAAAGAATAAAGACGCCCAGCACACTAGAACTAAAAGATATTTAAAAAAATAAAAAATGAGCGATTTTGTGATACAAGTTTTATTTCATGGAAATTCTTTGACGCCCCATCGACCTGGTTTCTCAAAAAAAGCAAAATGAAACAAGGTGGGAGGGGGGAGCTTCTGTGGTGAAGGAAATATTTTAAATATCTACTGTTGGTGGGGGAAAATGGGAAAGTACCCAAAACTTAAATATCCCAAACAAAATCATTTTCATTTTGGTCTTCCTTTTTTCTCTTTTCTTTGCATTTTTCTGTTTTTTTTAATTTTTATTTTTTGCTTTCAATTTTTATTCCTTGATTTTGTTCAAATTTCGGTTGGGTTTGATAACAGTACTTTTTGCAGACGAGAATCTCTGTTTTCAATATAGCAACAAAGTCTAATCAAATCTAACAAATATCGATGTTCTTTTTCATCGCGTCAAAGCTTACCATTTTTTATATTTAATTCTAAAAAAAGCTTCTTTATAGTTTTGCATTTCACCGGAAAGAATTTTTTTCTAAAATTTTGACACTAGGTCTAACCCTAGAATTAGATATGCAAAACCTTACGAAACTAGGAAACAACACGAAAGGCAATACATTGATTCTAAAAATAAATAGAATATTTGAAAGTGCATAACTTACCTGTTAGTGTATCCAATTGTTCAGATCTGCAACTTGAGTTTCACTATACGTTGGTTTAAAGCACTCAAATAAATGACTAGTGGTACAAAACTTACTTATGGCAATCAAAATGAAATATTTCAATGGGATAAAAAAAATTATCAGTCGGAAAATCCAACCAAAATCAGCTCTAAGAGAACCGAAAATTCACCATTGCACTAATTGTGCTGAGATATTTCCTGATAAAGAATACGTACAATTAACAAGCAATGAGAGACGATTGTTTTATAGTAAAAAATTTCCTTTCTTCACGAAATTTCACAAGCAAAAGGGAGGAAACTTACACACTTTTGCGATACAGGGTATGATAAATGTTTCAACTTCTTCTTGATGTCGGGAGCGAAAGATTCACGCTTCTAGCTAAAGTTGAATTTATTCTTTGGCAAAACATGACAAATGGGACTAAAGACTTTATGAGAATACATTTAGCTTCCAATTAACGAACAAGAAATCATCACTAAATGTTAAATATAATTGTTTTTTCGAAATATGTTAAATTTCTCTTGTGTATTTGGAAACATTACAGTTGGTCTTCAGCCATATTGAATGTTTAAGATAACGTCATAGTGACGTCGATAAAAAATAAAGAGATCTTGTGCCACAAATGATTTCATTTCAACGTTTCCGTTTTTCTTTGACCATTAACTCGAATTGAAAATTTGTCACATTAATAAAAAATGTCCAAACGTTAGAGCGCTAAAATGCCAAAATAATGGTGATAATAATAATGATAATAATAATGATTGAAAGATAAGAAAAATATTGATTGTCTTTTCTTTTTCTTATTGGCTGATCGTTGCTTTGTCATCAATGCCATGTGCAGGGTATTTTCGTATTAAAGTAGCAATCAACAATGGGTTCTAACTGACCACCCCCACCCACCGTAATGTGTGCAGAGAACTTGATTTTTGTTTGCTGGTGAAATGTTGCACTTCGATACTCCTGTCATCAATATCGCTCATCCTATTTTTACAACAGTTGCATTTGGTCTACATCTTTTCCTTCTGCGTCACAAATGTTTGTTAGTTTTTATGTGATTTCAGTGTGAAGTTTTTAAAAATGTATGACTTGTATCACCCCACCCCCCACCCCCCTTTTCTCACCGTTTTCTTTTTTTTCCTGTTCCGCATAGAAAATAAACATGGTTACGGCCTGTACCGCATGTGCCTTTTATTTTCTCTTTACTTAAATTTGATTCATTAGAGAGGAAACACTAGGCTAAAAATATTTGTTTTTAAGCTTTTCTTTCATGGAAGAGACATGTTTTCAAATGTTAAGCAATATAAAAAGTGAGCTCATCAGGGATTACCTGTATAATTATTTATTAACATTCTAGTAGATTCATCAAGAGTTTCTCCAGTGTGGGGTTTAGCATTAGGCCAATAAGATACAAACCTTAGGACAAATAGCCACGCTGAAAAAAATGAAGAAAAATGATTCCGATATTTATCTTGCAATGACAAAATGCTTTCCTTGGTGTGTTTTTTTAAATAACTAACACTCTTCTTCATCAATGCATTTATCCTTAATGGCTTTTCGATTACTATGCTGCTTGGAAACTGTTAAACGGGCTGATTGAACGTTTTGTGTCTTTACCCATGAGTTTGTTTTGGTATTTTAGTAGAGATGGCAGGTTTTTTAGAATCGAAACTTCAGGCACGGCTCTGTCTTTGTAATTTTGCAGAGTCTGTAAGAAGGATCTCGGGTAGCTGTAGACATTTTTCACCAATAATACAAATCAGAAAACATCTGGTTTTTCTATGTCTACATGATGAACCATCACCATTTTTGAAGTGTCAGGCATTCATCAATATGTTCAGTCACAGAGGACACCAGAGTCTCATTGACACAACACTTCAATACTTCTTAGATAAGGGTATCAACTTCAAAACTTGCTGTGGTCAGACATGATAATTCCTACAAGATGTCTGACCAATACATTGGCATGCCGAAAATCTTGAATAACCATAAATGTTTAGCAGACTTTGTTGCTTTACTGCCCGGTGTAAATATTTACAAAAGAAGTTTCACTTTTGTAATTATTTACAGCAGCTGTATATATTCTTTGTAGAATCAATACAGCGTTAGGGTGTACTGAGGACCCATTTAAAAACAGGAAAATGATTGTCTTGTTCCAGAACACCTATCGGAAGCTCAATGATATGTTTGAGTTGATTCCATACAACCAGCTTTTGGAAGATATAACTTATTTAAAAAGTGTTCTACTGAAAATTTTTCGTGACGCTACTCAGAATGGCAGCACATGAAATGAAGCCAATAGATTGCTCAAACACTTGGAAATCATTGACATGATCCTAATGTGAGAACTTTCGAATTGAATTTATCATCGTTTTCAGCGATTTGCTGCAAAATTTCACCATCGAATTAACACCAGCTCCCGCTCTTTTGTAGGGCATTGACCATAGAGAGTTTACTATAATAATCACGTGATGATGGTGATCACGTGATGCCTGTAGTAGCAGCAGATACAAGCCTTGAAGTTTGGGAGTACCCAAACGTACGAAACATGCCGGTGGTGGGGATGCAACCAACGCTATGGTAGAGATGTTGATTTACCAAAAGTCAGTCAACATCTTCACAGATTATTTTAAGTCCAATAATTAAAATCTGAACACGAAAAACAAGGATAGGGTGTTATGATTTCCCAGAATCAAGGTAGAAGCAGCTATTTTTTATGTTCAAGGGACTAAACTTTTTAATAGAATCTCTAGAGAAACTAGAATTGAAACGGACCTAAACAGTTTTATAAGTTATTGTAGTTTATTTTTCTTTTGTTTCCTGTGTTTTTCTTTTGCATTTATTTGTTTTCATCATTTAGCTCTTTCATTGCGTCTTATATCACACTTGCTTTATCAGATGATCAGTTTATCACCCATGCCCACATCTTTGCTTCATACTGCACTGTAAAAGTTTTATTCCGATTATTATCTCATCCTTGTGATAGTGCTTTTTCTAATAAATTTTTATCCATTTTATTACAATTATGTTCTCTTTTTCGTTTGTTTTTAGTTAGGGATTTTTTTTACCAGAACAACATTCAAAATTTTATTTTACTGTTGAGGAAATCATGTATAAATTCTATTAATAATAATTTCATGGATTCAAACTTTTCCCGTTACGTTTTTTGGTATTCAAAACGATGGGTTCCATAAAAACACAATTAATATATGACATTATTTGTGTTGTTATTTGCTAGGTTCTGTCCTGGTTCGCATTTGGGACCTACAGCGCCACCAAGTTGTCAATAAAACCATCTTCCATCGTCTAGTCTCTTCTTGTTTCTTTTATTTTTCCTGAAGCTGAATAAGTTGCCTCTCCCCTCCTCCCGATAAAAGCACAGTTTATAGACTATTAAAAATAAAACGTGCAGTATTGCAGTCTGTTGTATCTAGTATTACGTTGTACGGCTCTTGTGAATCGAACAGGATAAGACACTTCGCTTTCTGTTTCTTTGACTAAGTATCTTTGAGGCAGTCGTTCATATATCTGTCATCTAGACTCTTAAATGAGTCTATCAGGAAGGTATTAGAAGCCTGGATGTGTTTTTTTTCAAAGATAGAGGGCAATAATGCAGAATTTACAAATTAGACCCTGTGGATTGCTTTACTTTTCAAATATTCTTTTGGAGTGAATAGGAGCTATGGCAAAATCTAGAGCACAAAAGCGATCAGATATGCAAGTGGGAGAGCAATAATCACACTTCTTGTTCAGCCATGTCTCCTTTACATCTTTATATTTGGGTCGTGTTTTCTTAACCTTCTTTCTGTATTAATCTCTTCTCTTTTTTAGTTTTTTCCTAAGGACTCATCCATGTCCATTTCCTTCTCTTTGGCTGCTAAAACCAGGTATTGGCGATGTTCTGATTATGAGTCTTGCACCATTCCACTTATCCCCTCTATCATTCCGTTCTCCCAATTCAAAAGGACCAACAACCTTTCCGTTTTGCACTTCATTGACCTTGCTCTTGAGGTCTCCCATCATGATACGTGTCTCCTAGGATTTAAATTGTTTGTAGGCTTTTCCAAAGGTCTTTATAGAATACTTCAATATTTTCATTAGAGCTGTTGAAAGTGGGAGCATAGACCTGAATGATAGAGATATTTTGAGGTGAGCCTTTCAGTTTAGCTACAACGACTCTCTCCGATATTGTCTAGCATCCGAGAAGCATCTTGGCTCGTTCTTTGTCCAGTAGCAAGCCGACCCCGTTTTCGTGGTGTTGGATTCCAGAGTAAATAAGCTTGTAACCGTCTGAGTCTACGATTCCAGCTCCTTTTCAGCTAACCTCACTCGCCCCCAGAATACCAACACCAAGCATATCCATTTCCAATTTGATGTTGTGGAATTTGCCTGATTGATGCATAGTTCTGACATTCCAGATTCCGATTTTTACGACAGTAGCATGATAACGATCCAGGTTCACCCGTCGCACATGAGATCTCGTACCGAGCACCGTCCTTGGAACTTCCATTCACGCTGTTTATGACTTCATTTGAGTTGACGTTGTCATGATACAACTGATGAAGTAATGTGGTGGTTTCCTCTTGCCTTCCACATCCAGTTTGTTCGTGCTGGAACTTTAGCCTTTGGTCAACCTGTACTTATCTCACAACGCCGGCGGTGCAGTAAGATAATAGCCATTTCCTGAGTTGGACCAGATACTTACCTACTACCCTTAGAGTGCTCTTCCTCCAACACCTCTTCCAGCCCTGCTGCAGCCAAGAAACGGTGAGTGCTATTCGTCTGATCTCTCCCCATTGACCTGTCTGGCTTGGGTGTCCCAACCGGGACACTAGCTCCCACCAGCATAGCTCTCAGGGTCATAGAGACACACAAACCCCGCCACCAAGACAAGCTTGCACCCACACCAGTGTTTTTAGGAGACAGTCATCTCAAGAGAGGTTGTCAACCGAGACTAAAGAGTTCCGCCAACCAATGACAGAATAGCCCTCGCCGGACGACACATGTTGACAGCAGTGCTTATTATATTTTTATTGTAAACAACTGAATTGTACCATCCTCTATAAAGACAGAAATAAAAATAATAATAGCGTGGTACTTCGTGGTGTCGGGGAGAGCTAAAAGATGTTTCATCTTGCTCAAGAGTGACCTGGAAGTAGTTGTGGCACAGGGTCATGTCATTAGCCTACGTCGAAACTCCACAACCGGATGCATTTTAACGGTCATACCCAGGAGGTATGACGTTAGTACCACAGAAGAAAATCCTCCTTCTTGTTGGTGTCTTGTCAACTTCAGGATTTTCTTTTAAAATGCGAAGTGCACTGTGAAAAGGACAGAAAAACCAGTGATAGTCCCAAATGCTCACCATTACGGTAAGTTAGCAACTTCATGAGATCACAATGAAAAGGTGTCACTTCCGGCAATGTTGTTTCTGTTTGTTTTCGTACGTTCTTGTCATCAGTTTTAAATAAATCTAAAGGTCTAAATGCTTGCTAAATCTAATTTTGCTTGTGTATTCCACCGGATTTTTCTAAGTACAGTTCCTTCTATTTCATTTTCATCGTCATTGTACCAAAATTGTTGTGGAATAAAAACAACCTTTGTTCTATGTGGTTTATAATTGCTTTTCAATTTCTTTGTACCATTTCCTTGAAATGTACGTTCTTTGTGTACAAAAATTTATTTAATATTCATTTGCACTGGGAAGAACTATGAAAAACCCAAACAATGACAGTCCTGGAATAAGAAAATGACAAAAGTTTATAACTTCAATATTTTTTCAAACTTGAGTAAATTTTAGTTCTGATTGTTCATTACTTTGGTTCCTCTAATGTTAATTTTTCGGCCAGCTTTTTCGCCTCGTTATTTGATCAGAATCTTGGGGCTTCTTTGGTCTATTTTTTTAGAATCATTTGATTATTTCTGACTCCTCCAAGTTGATGAAAGTTCGAGTCGTGTAAGAATATTGTCAATATGTGCAGAGCCAAGAAAACTGTGTTTATTTATTCTGCAGAAAACATTGGTTCCTTCTCAAAGCAAATCACTTAAAGAACTAGAGTAGTTACATGACCAGTAACTGACACAATTTGAATCAAAGTGGCTCATAATTTACATAAAAAATATACAGAAAACAATAAGCATTATCATTTTTACCTTTCTTTTACCATTATTTTACCTTTTTCCTTATTTTTTAACATTTTCACCCTTTTTACCTTTTTAAAAAAAATTATGGTAATAACTTACTTTATCTTTTTGAAAATTTTTTTTACATTTTTATCTCTTTTATTTTCTTTTGTATTTTCGTGGGGAATTTTTCAAACCTTTACTTTTCAAACAGTACTTGTTTGAAAAACAGCATGAAAAATTTCATAACATTTTGCGTAGTTGGTTTAAATTCACTTGTCGAGCAATAAGCAGGTAGAATTTCATTATTAAGATTGTGCTTTCAGTAATAAAAAAGTTACTACTTAAGATTCATAAAATAGAAAAAGGTTGGAGCAACAGAAAAGTCATTTTGTAGACGTAGATTGAAGATCTCATAGACTGATAAACACCAAATATTGAAGTCCTTGGAAAAACAATTACAACAAGGTGCCAGCTAATTGAAAAAATCTGGGATAGACATACGTAATTTCTAGGTCAGACCATTAGAAAAGAGAAAGTTGAGTTTTTTATTCTGAGTGGAACATTACAGGGGAAAAGGTCGAGAGAAAAACAAAGAGCCAATTATATCTTTTCAAGGGACACCAGGAATTTAGTTGATCTGTGTGTAGCTAACGCAAGTCCGAATGGCACAAACGATTATGAGAGAGAGGGGGAGGGGAGAGAGGGGAGAGAGAGGGAGAGGAAAGAGAGGGGGAGGGGAGAGAGGGGGAGGAGAGAGAAAGGGGGAGGGGGAGAGGGGGGTGAGGGGGAGAGACAGTATGTATGTATGTATGTAAGTATGTATGTATGTATTTATTCGACTTTAACAAATAAATACAAATATTCAAAGGTAAATGTTAAGAACTTAATACATGATGTTATCCAATATAGTTAAAAAATAATAGTAAACAGA
>RDPX01000354.1:625854-659556 GCA_003991215.1 Morbakka virulenta | reverse complement strand
TAAACGCCAGATGACGGTTTGCAAGCTCAGTTTGTGTAATCTTACCTCTGATGTACTTCAGTGGCTACTGATGCTAACATATGAATACTGTACCTTTTGGCTGTTAAGAAAAGTACCAAGATAGAAGCAGTTTGCCAACTTCAAACTTTTAGTACAATATAAAAGAATACTTAATTTTTTTAAGCAAATACAGTATTAAAAATTAATTACGGGTGACAAAGCATATGCTTACCTTGTTTTTCTCTACTTGCTGTATGTAGAGCAAGATATAGTCGCAAAATATATTTATTGATATTATTTTTCATTTTGCAAAGGGTGCAAAAGATCTTCACGTGTCACTTTTTCAAACGTTGTGCCTGCTTCTCTTTAATGACGGGTATGAGTTTTCCTTTGAGGATGTCAAAAATGCAACAGGAATCGGTGAGGCACTTTTTAATGAAAGTTTATTTTTTTGAATGTTTTTTTTATGTGGTTTTTTGAATAGTAGATTTATCGTATTTCTTTAAGAAAGAGAAAGGGAGAGACAGAGACAGAGAGAGGAAGTGAAACACAATTTATGGCCTCTAATTGCCACTACTATAATTTATATATATATATATATTTGTGTAATATTGTGTATTCGTATCAAAAAGTGCTCAATGCATATAGCAGAGCAATATAAGATAAGATAAAACACGAAAAATAAGAACTGTGATTGCAACTAATAGTTTCACGATATTTCAATCATCAGGCAATAATGCTACAAATACTGTACATATATACATATATACATATACATACATATATATATGTGTGTGTATTATATATATACACTATATCAAATTTGTTGATATTAGTAACAATCATAAATATTTTACCAGGAAAAGTCCATTTGTTATATAATCAACATGTAGTGTATTCGGGAAAAGGTACTGTTACGTTATTCCTTCACTAGTACACCTTTTATCAGTAAATGGTTCGTACTTTCACTTCGAATGTATTCTATGGGGTATGGGCAACAGTTGGCTTTCTATTTACGGACCCTTGTGTTTCTCGGTTTGACGTGTGTGACAAAAGACGTGGAATTTTTTAGCAGAATCATTTTTCTTAACAATTCCTCTCCAGAATGAGTAAGATGAATTACTATTATGTGGCTGCCGCGCTTGCATGCGCCGTTGCTGTAAGACCGGTCAGTTTACAGCAGAATTTGTATTAGTTTTAATAGGAAAGCCACATAAAGTTTAAAGATCTACTCAAATCCTGATCTTTATTTGTTTGCAAGAGCCAGTTCTTAATGCAGTACATGCCAGTGCAACGAATTACGGGTGTGGCTTAGGAAAGTGGTTTCTTTCATTTGGTTTTGCTTGTGGAGTTATTGATACTTTGCTTTACACAGCAAAGAATGAGAGGCAAATCAGCAACAAGTATCTGACCGACAATTTGAATGGAACCCTGATATTTATGCGAAATGTCAAGTCTACTTTGCCACTTCCAGGGCTTTACTAGTAATAATGTTGGCGGACAGCTTGATGGAAGATGCCAGTACCATCGATACATTTTATATATTTGTTGTTGGCATAGCATATGCATTTTTTTCAATGTTGATACTGCTGCAATTCCATATTGTTACAGTCCACCAGCATCCGAAGGATTAAGTACAAAAGGTTGGGTATGGTTTACACTGAGTGCTTTTTCGTCCTCCCGTCGTTTTAAGTTGTGGTTGTTCACGTGATAATGTCTATTAGGCGGGGTGGGGGTGGGGGGGAGGGTTCTTGCTATACATCATTTCAAGTTTAAATAGATATATCAGTCCCTTTTGCCATCAGGACCTAAAATTCTAACAAACCTACTAGCTATGCGTCAAACGTTATTCCTCCAATCTCCCACTTTCCAACCAATTGATTGCCAAAACCGCATCGTGTTTATGTTACTGCCGATTCTCCAATTCTCAAAATCTTAAGTCAATTAAAGTTTCCTGGACTTTCTTGTATGGAATGGAAAGCTGCTTTTCGGATTAATTGTCGCCCGCTAGGTATTGATCTTCCTTTGAAAATTGGTTTTTACGGACATATAAGGCCTGGAACATATTCTTGTTTTTTTAATCCGTGTTCTACATTCTATTTCATATTTATTATTATTTTTATAAATATTGCATGAGATTCCTTATGCAATATTAATAAAAATCTGGATTAAATTCTACTAATTTTACACGTGTGTTTCGCTTTTCTTCTTTTTTAAGTGTAGAATATTTATAACACCATGAGTTTTTATTTTTAATTACCGCGTTGAAACGAAAAATAATGGAGTTTTTACTATTCATTGATATTTTATCATATCACTAACATTTTTTGAAAATTAGTTGCTAAGTCATCCGAACAGTTTTATTTTACTAAATCTTTGTTTAATCCCGCCGGTTTAGACATCTTAAAGAAAAAAATCCAAGTAAACATATTGTTGTTGGGACTTGTTACTTTTAATTGGGTTGCCTTTCAACAAAGTTGTTTATCATTAATTGATATATCGCATTCAGACTTGGCACACATAACATATTAACTATAATTTTTCATGAGCGCACAGTATTGACAAATTTATCCGGATTGTGTACGTCAAGAAAGAATTGAAATAGCTCTATTTGTGATGCCCTAAATTTTTGCTTAGTTGCATCACAAAGTGGAGTAATTGTAACCAATTTTTTTTTATACAATCAAGTTATCTTGTTTTTTATTTGAATTCGTTACTGAGAAGTGATTCAAAACTGACAGCCTTTACACTAGTACGAAAATTCAACTGCTATGAAATTGGAAATAGAGCATGTTTGAAAAAAACCCACGGATAAACCTTCAAACTATGCGTCTTCAGTATTACCTTACTGCCCCTACAATTGGCCCTTTTTTCGTGGTGGGTTTTCAGGCGTAACAGAAGGGAACAGCAAGAGATTTGACCATATTTTTAGATTGTACTTTTCATGCGTGTGCTCCTTGACCGTCGAAATGAGTGAATAGTCAAATGGTAGGAATGCATTTGTAGTACCTATACATGTGTTTTTCGGCAAATGATGCAAAACGCCAGTCATTAAAAATTCCTTCTCCCCCCGTTCTAATTTATCGAGTAAAGTTCCACATTATGTAGTTGATAACACCTGGTATTTCTTTGCTTTTTTTTTCAACAGAGGATGAGGAGCTACGAAGAACGCTACAGTCATTAGCATGTGGAAAAGCAAGAGTTATTAAAAAATCTCCTCCGGTAACGGCTTTATTAATTATTTATCCTCGGTTGATAAAGAAATAGAGTTGAAACTGTTCCAAAATTGAAATATAAAGCCCATACCAAGAAAGTTTTCACAATGAGTTGAAATGACTTGAACCAACTCCAGCTACCCCTTCATTTCGAAGATTCATATAATGCGTCTGCCTGCTATGACACGGGTTATGATAGATCCTCGGCCCTACTCATCATTCTGTTTTTTATTATCGGTGTACCACGAAGACGTTACTGGAGTAGGGCTGCTATTGTATCAAAGCTTCGACCATTCATAACCAATTTTGCGGTTTCTACCAAATTTCCTGAGTTATCGCAGCAACACATGGTTGTCTTTGCCACCATTTTTGTGTTCAGTTCGATTTTTCTAAAATTAACTTTCGAAACAGCCTTTTGTAGCGCCCATATCCTTCTAATTATATTTTTAGCTCTGTCTTACCCTACAATTTAATAGTTTAAGATGGGCTGACCACCAGATGCCTAGTTACATCCATAAAACCATACTGCTATGTCTCTGCAATCGAGTCAAGAGTTACAACTGATTCATGGGCTTAAAGACTACTCGTGCACCAAGTAGTTTCTAAAAAGGTCCTACAAATCTTGTAATCTTATTTATTGTGTGGGTTTTTTTTGTTCAAGGGCACCTATTAGTCATGATCTTTAAAATTTGATAAAGTCTCTGTTAACAAGTCATAAATTCTTTCTTGCTTTTCTTCTCATATAGAATGTTTATCTTTGTGCGTTACACCCAGAACAGTTTTCCTTAACTTTTTTAAAGGGATCCTCATGTGAGAACTTTCTTTCTTATTAGTACTAAAAGCCCCATGATTTATTCTCTGTTATATTAATTTCCTTTTGACTGTCTTCAGCTGACTTCATTTATACTTCCTAATTCCTGAGGCTAGTGTTGTTTTTAAATCAGGTCTAATTGTGCACACACAATGCTCATATTACACTGCCCTCAGTGCCTGACTGATATTTTAAAGGAAAGAATGATTTCTTTCTTGATCTGTAAAGGAGGCAACAATAAGTATTATTTCTTGCCATCGTCGCTTCCAGTACGTTATGATCTGTTGTATTAATATTGTCATAACTTACTAAGTTTTTCCCCAAACATTTAACCTGGCTTTTTTTAAACCAAAGTATCAGGATTTTTTGGTAGTGCCATTTAAGGTTGAAATTGACTTTCAGACCATTTTTTATGTAGAGTCATTTTTTTCATGAATTTAATTCAGAAATCTTCTTTTATTTTCCCGTAGGGTAAAGAAATTGATGATGATGATACATTCCATTTCAATGAAGAATTTAAACATAAACTTTGTAAAATAAAGATAAACCAGATTCAGATGAGGGAAACGGTAATGGCTTTTGTTAAAATGCTACAATAAAACACTTGAATTCACTGATTACGAAAGAAACATCATTTTCTTGAATAATTTTTTTAAGAAGCTGCTAAAGACAGATGCTAATGGCCAGCCATGATTAAAGGAGCCACGCCAGTTCAAGACTGAACCCTACCGTATTATGATGATGAAATGGGAATAAAAATAAGAAAGAAAAACGACAGAAGAAATATTGCGATATGGCGGCAGCCAGTAATATGGGAATAAGAGCTAACATCATAAATAATATATCTTTTTTTTTCTCCTCGTCAGCACAAAAGTAGAGTACTGACAATTATGTTGTAACCAGGTCACAACTAATCACCATCTATGGTACTTTCTGTGAAATGTGCCAATGATGATTATTGATCAAATAATTTCTCGTTGTGCAGGTCGAAAGATATCAGTAATGACGAATATATTCACAAAAAGATGTTAGTGTCATTTAATCCCTTTGGCCTACCTTCCCATTTGAAGCAAACAGAATTAGCATTTTTCATGTGAATGTTGCCATTCCTTTGTTTTTTGTGTAGCACATATGCCTGAATGTAAAAGATAGCGTGCTTTTCTTGAAGTGAGCACAGAGTCATTAATAAATATCTAACTGATGTCATAGATATCATGTCAGAATGTATCAAAATAAGATGGAATATTAGAATTCTTTCATAACAGAGTATGTGTTTAGTAAAAAAGAGTTGTGTAGTTACATTGAAATGCTGATATTTTATCAGTTCTTACATAAAAAAAACCCCTTAAAACCACCAGAACTTTTAGAATTTAGATCACGATCGATACATCGTATTGCTTCAATCATAGCGGATTTAAAAACAGCTAATTTTTTTAAAAACATTTTTCTACGTCTTAACCATATGGGATTGGAGTTAATAAATTAATTGAACTCCTTGTGCAAAGACAATGTTCATGTAGAATGACTGTAGGAATAAGGTTGGTGTTTTAATCTGCACTTTATCTTTTACTTTTTGATATCCGAAGCTAGGGGTAAAAGAGAATGTTTGCCACGCCAAGTATTTAGTTTACTCCGAAAGTTGAGTTGAAGAGTTTTCTTTAATCGTACTTGTGAAAGTATTGAGTTTTCAAGTGAAAAAGTGCTAGTTTTTACAGATTTAGTCATATTTCTCCCGTTTTAGGTAGAGGAAAATGTCAGTACGACAGAAAAAGTTTTCCAAGACAGACAGTACCAGGTACGGTAATTTCGTCTAGTGAGGTACATTTGCATCTTTTTCATTTGGTCTTGCAGACCTTATTTTTTAACATCAAATGCATGAAATGTATTTTCATTGTGAAACTTTGTTTTATTCTGACGTGTATTGCTCTATAAGACAAAAACAGAGATTACGTTTTTCAAAAGAAGGTTTGAAAAGGAGACAGATTGGTAAAAAGAACATTAGGACCAACTGTTCTCGATTCTTTTCTTAAAATACAGAATATATGTTATATTGGGGGTTTTTTTTGTGATACCCATGATATCATTTTCGATCACCATTACAACACACAGGCTATTGATAGCTCAAACATGGTTTATTCATATCTTAATAATACTTATCACTATTTGGGTTCTTTTGCAAAAGAGGTATTACAAACGAGTTCATATTAAATAGAGAAATAAAAGGATTGAACTAATTGTTGGTGACCTTCAACTGTATGTTATATTATCATGATTCATTTATGTTGCCTAATAATCCCACTAATGAAGTGTTACTTACAAAGACTAATTAGATGACGTTCAAAAATTATCTTTTAAAAGAGAAAAATTTAATTAAAAAATTTCATATTGTACTTCAGTTTCACCTGATTTAATAACTTAAATGGCTAAATATTTTTAAAAGCTCTTCAAATTGTCAACTTTTCCTTGTTTCTAATAATTATTTGTATGAAATGAAACGTGCTGACTTTGAAATACAAGCTCAACTTACAGTTATCATTTACACCACTAGATTGATGCAGCCATTGTACGGATTATGAAGACTAGAAAGTCACTCAGCCACAGTTTACTTATATCAGAACTTTATAATCAACTGAAATTCCCAGTTAAGGTAAGTAAAGAAACAATAGCTTATATGATCAAAGACTACCTTATTTTTTCGGTGAGTGTGTTATATTCTATGTAAGTATTATTGTATTATTTAACAGCTGTCACAGTTTGGGTTATTTTAACAAATCGCATTCCTTGTGTTGCAGTTGCAGTTTAAGGGTTGTTCTCGCTGTAGACTCAACGCTATTTTTCTGTCAACACAGTATTAATCTGCATTTTCTTCTTTAGTAAGAAAATTACCGAATTGTCTTCCACAAGATAGTCATTGACAAGTTCTCTCAATTCACTGGTAGTAAATACCATGTTTCTACGTGACAAGTCAGCAGTATTGAAAGAGAAAGCTGCACTTGAAAACATCTTCTTAATACCTTACCCCCCCCCCCCTAAAAAAAATACCTTTTTTCACACCCATTAATTATGATCTAATCTTGATGTTACTTGATGTCTTGATGTCTAATCTTGATGTCCACCAGAAGCATTTTTTTCAGTGTTTTTTTAATATATGGTTTGATTTCTACATTCAAAGAATGAAATTTTTTTCGGTATTTTCTTGTATTCCTTTTTTGTTTGTTTATTTGCTTAGCTTGTTACTGCACACTGGTTTTATGCTCCGATGGTATTTGTCTACATTTAGCCCCATTGAATTGAATTTTTTAACCTGAAGCATATCACCTGATTGACAAGTGGTGGTGGGTGTTTGGAAGCCAGGGTTTGTCTTTTTTTAACCCCTCATTGTGTTTATTTCAGTGTCAGTAATAAATAGTTTTCTACTTTCAGCCTGCTGATGTCAAGAAAAGAATCGAAAGTTTGATAGAACGGGACTACATGGAAAGGGATAAGGACAATCCAAATCAATATCATTATGTTGCCTAAAACTCTTTGTCAAGAACATGAGATCAGCCATGAGACTGTATTTGCGGAGTACCTCGTTCCTGTATTCGTGAGATAAAGGATTGTGATAGTGTTATGGGTATCATTGTCTCATTATAAATAGCTCAGTATGTTGATCACCTAACAATATTGAAACAATACTAGACAAGTTGCCCCGAAAAGCACAGAAACTGGCCTTTACGATGATTGTGAAGTGCAGCCACTTCTTATCAGGCAGTATTAAGTACATAGGACGATGTTTGGGTCAGTCTTTAACAGCATGTTATGACAAACATGTGCCTAAGCTGCAGCGGGTAAGTTACCGTATTTGGGATATGTAACCATAAAACTAGCATCATTTACGATCATTAGAATTAAAGACTTTGCCACTTGCAGCTGGATTCCCAAGGTGTACTGCATCGATAAAACGAATTGTTTCATTAGAACCACCCACGTTTACGTTTGTATGGTTGCAGGGAGATAATATTGGACTGGTTTAGCTCAAGCTATGTATTTGCCAAAATGGAAAGTTTGAAAAATGCGCTGGGTGCGGTATGATACGCATATTAACATTGTCATTAGGTCCGGTAAAAAATAATCTGTTTGGGGTACACCAACAATTTTTGTTTTTTTCTTCAGTTTTTTTGTAACGCTCCCAAAATACTGTAGCACAACAAGGTACGTTATACCTTTTATTATACTTAACTTGTTTTACAATTAACTTTTCAAACCTCTTTGCTGGTGTTAACCTTACCTTTAAACCACCCATTTAGCAGAAATTTCGATACCTCCCCCCCCGAAAAACAACCCATATTTATTAGTCCTGGTAAAGCTGTAGTTTTACTTCAATTCCAAAAGTGTGCTATTTAATTATTGGCTTTTATGATAGAGAAAATATATTTCCATATTTTATTATCTCTAATTCAATCATCAAAAGACAATGTAGATTACAATCAATAGTTACATTGTATAGTACCCATACTACTAAATTGACGTGAAAAATGTTAAGAGGTGCGAAGTGGGATTGTTTCTCGGTATAAAAATATTGTTTGTGATAAACTTTACTTGACGGAATTTTTGAAATCGAGAGGGAGTTTTCACATTTATTTGACCATGAGGATCGCTGCTGAGTTTGAAGCCTCAATCATCATTCATATTAGAAGAGCTAGAACCTCGGGTGCTTTTTGTCCCCTGCCAAAGGGGACAAAAAGTTTGATTGGTGAATAGACTCAAACCGATCAATGATCGGGCAGTGTGTCGATCAGGTGCGCTTCCGGCAGTGTGTCGATCAGTGTGTCGATCAGGTGGCAACATTAGCCATGAAACCAAATCTTGTCAATTTTTATCTAAATGAAAAACATTCAGATTTGTGCGTCTAAATCAGACTGCAATACAGACAACAATGCGAGTAGTTAATGGACGTGTGATAGAGACTGGACCCAGTTAAGTGTACCTGGCTACAAAAATCACCATTGAACTTTCCAGCAGTAATTTATTAGAATGCAGTTCTAGTTGGGGTTTTTTTTGTATTAAAATCTCGTTTCCATTGCGAGTCTACTATTCATGTTTACAGGTGGTCCTATGAACAATTTTAAAGGCCCCATGGCTGGACCATTTTGATTAATATCTACTTCATCATATAAAAATAAAACTGGGTATAGCAACCCGTGACTTCATGTACAGTAACAATTATTGGTCATGACATAGCCTGCATGTAAGGTGTTGGCTGCTTGGGCATTTATAGTGCCCCTGATAGTTAAAGTGAGGACAATTATAACATTGTTAATTAGAAATTGTTTATCGTGTTGTATCATCACTTTCAGCTGTGTAACAACTTCACTGAAAGCAATCAAGTGTATTTTTGCCCGTTGCCTGTACTTCAAAGCTTAAGGAAAAAGGAAAAAATGGAAAATAGGTAGACCACCGCAAGTTCAAGATTTTTTTAATGCAGTGGTAGCTTTGCTAAAATGTAACTTGTTATATCCATCCCAAGCACCTTACTGTTTTTGAAATACCTGTTGCTAGTATGACAGACTTTTATTGATTCCTATATCAAACAATAGTGCTCTGTTTTCCATTTGAAGTAAGTCTGGATTTGACAGCTCTGCGAGAACTGTTCGTTACCTCTTGCACCACTCACCACCAGATTGACATGTGTACCTGTTTTATCCAAATGTGATATACATCAAGTTTCAGTAGATTTTAATACGTTCGTTGGCAGTGTTGTGTACAGTAAGGTATAAAGATAAAATAAGAAATAACATTACACTGTAAGATTGATGACGTATTGCTTGTCGATTATGATTTCGCCTGTTTATATTGATTATTTAGTTAAGACGTTCACCAATAAGGTACTGAGATCAGATCTCGTTATTTTGTTGTTTTACTTTTAAAAAAAACATGTATTATGTAGATGGTAAAATTGTATTTACACCTGTTTGTCTCATTAAATATTTGGTTTGGTAAAGAGCGTTGCTTCTTTCTTTTTTTTGGCGATTGGCTTGTTATTTTTCTAGAGTCCGAAATTAAACTCTGAAACCAGGAAAGCCAAATTGAAAATTTGGTGTGAACAAAAATGTTAATTTTTTCTTTTAACACTTCAATCGCCTGAAAGAGGATAGTGCTTTTACTGAATTACTGCTGCATGGAGGCAGATAACATTGCACTGTGAAGGCTACATTGTTGCCATACATTGCCTAGCGATAAAGATGAAATATCTTGAAAAGAAAGATTGACTGAAGGTCAACATTCACTACAGACAACAAAAGCTGCTTTGGCGAAACCTCGCCTCGAGTATGTCAATCGTGTTACACAAAGTTGTTTAAAAATGACAGTGACACTATGATATGATGCCGTTGCCACTGTGCAATACATCCAAAAAGCAGTCATCACTAGTAGCTAGCCTGTAGTAAAGTTTAGAAAGCGAAATGAAGACGAATATTCAAAAAAGGACGAAAACATGGAATATTAGTCGATTCTATCTCGAACTACTAAGGTTTTTTATAACAAACGAGACGTTGTAATTTGGAACAGAACTAAAAGTCTTGTTTGGTTGTAATTCAGCTGTACTGCTCATCCAAATGTCATTCAGAAAAGTAATTGAAAACAATGATGCCTTTATTCCTCTGATGGAGATTGAAGGTGTAAAATTGTACCGCTGCGGATAAAATAGATCACTCTTTTCAAAACACAAAAAGTAAAGTGTAGTAAAAGTAAAATATTTGAAAGAGTTTTTCACTATAAAAACATCAGTGCATTAATAGATATTAAGTGATATTTTTTTAGCGTACTATTGATGCTTTTATAGAGAAGAACTAATCCAGATATTGTATATATATAACATCTTTTGAATATTCATCTATTTTATGGCTCACTAATTCTTAAGGTCTTAATTATGTGTACTGATTACAAATCTTTATTGATACTAATTCTTGTAGCACTTCTGGGATACGGCCCATGGGATACGGCCCAAAACTTTCTACACTCACCTCGGACAAAACTCGGCGTGGTAAAAGGAAAGCTACAGCCCATTCTGGAAAGGTCAAAAATAACTTTCCCTGTGGAACTGCTAAAATATATGAAACCTTAAAATCCAGTGATCGAGTCTTTCATAATTATGCCTCTAGGAATAGGGTCGGTGCATTGTAATGGTTTTCTTTGCCCTACGTTTAAACTTTATTGAAAATTATAAACCCTCATTTTGATCAATTACACTTACCTTAATTGTACTTAATGCTAATTTGGAATATATATAATAAAACACTGACTTATTTACATACCCTTTTCAATGTTTAAAAGCTGTACAAGGCATAATGTCGCAGTAGGTAATCCACAAAGGTCATCCAAGAGCTGAGTTAACCTTAGAATTCAAATATTCAAGTCATAATGTAAGAAACCATTCCGAACCCAAAGACTTCTACAACCTCTCAGCCCTAGAATAAAACTTCAATCATGGAAAGATTTATTACAACGAAGGACAACTGGATGAGGATGAAGAGATTAAGAGAAACGAGTCATTGTGCAACAAACTGAGGTGATACCAGCAAGAGAAAGTTATCAAAACACTTCTCATGATAATACCTTTAAAAAAGACTAAGATGTGGCACATTCCATTGATGAGACAAAGATTGAAGAGTGGCAGCAAGATTTGGACCCATCAAGTTACTAAAATGTCTCTAAATTCGATCAAGAACTTCAAGATGAGATAACGGAGCAGCTCTCACCAAATATGGTAACAGTACTCCACACAAGGGTAGATGGTGGGTTTATATAGATACAAGCTGGCCTTAGTCTAAGGTAATCTCTAGCACGATACAAAGGAGCAATATTTTGAGAAGCAAAACATTAAATATATGAACCTGAAGAAAGATCTGGCGAAAGTGACTAACCAGGCATCCTTATTGACGAACATTCTTCAAGAGTTGAAGTAACCTCACCTGGCTCAATATCAGAATGGTTTTCTATTGATATTGGAGTAGACAAAGTAGATAAGGGCTCAGCTTTTTATTTAACGATATTAGTTGCGTTGTAGCCACATTGAAAGAAATCAGGCATTACTTTACCCATCCTCTGTCACCCAGGTCAGATTATTAATCTTCTACATGTTTGACTTGCTTCTTCTCAGTTACCTTGTGTTGAATGCCAGAGTACATGGTAGTGTCATCAGTACAGATATTGATAAACGGAAGCAAGTTAACAGGAAGATGTAAAAAAGGAAGAGAGTTGGACCAAGAATAAAAGCTTTATTATTCATCAGATATAATTCCATTTAATGTGACATGCATATCATGATCTGAAAGAAAGGACTGAAAGATTTCTTAGACCATTCCACAAATACTGTAACTTAAAATATGAAGCAAGCCCGAGTGCCATACCTTGTAAAATGCCTTTGAAATATCAAGTGTTACAGCTTACACTTCACCAACCAGCCTTCACCACAAACTCATAGATAAGTTACGTTATTACAGTCAAAAGGTCACCAGTGGAGTGAGATCCTTTAAACCCGTACCGCCGTCAGCATCGGTGCACTTGCCTATATTCCATAAGAATTGAAAACTAACTTAGAAAGCCAAGTTAAAGTACCAAAAGAAGCGTAATGAGCGAAAGATTATAATCGGCAATTTTCGAACAACTTCCGTCCAATCTTCCACCAAATGAGAGGAGATTTCGTGAAAGTAGACAAATTACTACCTGAAGATGACATAGAGCAGTATTGGGAAGAAATATGGGAAAGAAAGGACAATTTGACAAGCACGCAGAATAATTAAAATTGATAGAAACCACTTACTGCACAACTGCAATATCAAGAGATTACTCAATAGTATAACTGTGCAAAAAGCAAAACAACCAGCTGCAGAAAGTCGGACATCAGCATGTTTAGAAAGGTAATGACAGGGATAAGGGGATTTATAAACAACACAGTCAGAAATAACTGCAGGACAAATAGCTAACTTTGCATTTAGCAGCCTATGCATGTGCAATACAAGAACAAGATATTGATACGCAATACAGTTTCACCACTTGATGTAAACAACAAATGTCAGCTTTGTAAATCAAATAATGAAGGTACTACCTACATCATCTGTTCTTGTCTGATGATGTCAAGCCGTTACTACTTCCCCATGAGCCATGATGCTGTCTCGAAACTGGTTTATTTGTCACATTTAAAAAAACATTTAGGCAAAGATGTTGAGTTTCCCAACGAGCATGAATTTATTGAGATACGAGGTGACTATGAATACTGGTGGAACATTTCAATAGAGACATTACAAAATTACGTCACAATAAACCCAACAAACGTATATGCAACAGAACAGCAAAGATTTGTGCAGTTGTCGATAAAAACTGTCCCGCTGACGTAAATATCACGCGTGAAATAAAAGAAAAACATAACAACTATGCATATCTTCTAGGAAATTTATAGTTTCACTGCGACGACAAATTCGAAATGATCTGAATAATAATCGGTGCGCTTGGCTACATTCCAAAAGACTTGAAAAGTAACTCCGATAGATTAGACTTTGGAAGTAAGGAAATAAAAAACTTAAGAAGGAAATTGCAAAGCAGCAGTTTCAGGAACAGCTAAAATTGTTAAAAATTTTGTAGGGTTTAAAATATGAAATCTATGCTAGAAAATCTCTCATGCTTTCTTTAGTTTTTTATTTTACTTTTCTTTCTTCTCTTTTTTGACATGTTTATCTCTCCTGTCCTTGTAGAGCTGGACTATTTTTATTGTACATACGATAATAATAATAATGAAATACAAATAGCAAACTTAATAAGAAGTTCCAATGTACTCATAACGTTTTTATTGATGATTTAAAGCTGTATTCTATTAATATTACAGAATTCAAAAACAACTTGACATCATTACACCTTTTCCCAAAAATCTTCCCATGAAAGTTGATGGGAATAAGTGTATATAACTCAAAATCGAGAAAGAAAAGATCGTAACATAAGAGCTACTTACAAGTCATCTGACTATCCAGCCTATTCCTGCTGGAGACTATTATAGATATCTGGGATTGACGAAAACATTTCTTATCATGGCCAAATAACTAAAGGAAAAAAAAGATTAAACGACGAAGGAAAATGTAGTCCTGTGAAATATCAGATTATAAAGAAGTAATTGCACACAAAAATTTTGGTGTACCCTTTCAAGAAATAGACATTTGAATCTCAAGGCTAGAAAGTCTTTGAACATAAAAAATTGTCACTGCAAAAGCGATGCAAAAAGTCTATATATAAGCAGAATGATACTACACAAAGAATTAAAACGAATAAAGATGCAATATGCAAGTGAAGTAACGGTATAATATTGCCGTTAAGACAACGAAAGTTTCTAACAACAAACTGGACATACTCATACGAGACAAAAAAGTATTTTCAGTTGTTGACTTAAGTTGGTATTTAGACACGAACCTTATTAAAATAAGTAATTAAAAACTCATAACGTTTTATTCACCAATTCGAAATCTATATATTATGTATCCAATATATATGTTTGAAATGATTCTAATAGCAGAATGTACCTTTGAATATGTCCCAGATAACCATAGAACGTATACCAAACAACTCGGATTCAACGGAAATGAAACATGGCATTGTATTATGAAAATGCAAACTGGTCCTGCTTCTCGTACTGTCAAAATCCATAACACATTTTAAAAGTTTAATGTGTCAGGATGGTCTAGCGGCTAAGGCGCTGGTCCGCGAATGTGTGGGCGTGGGTTCGAATCCCACTTCCGGCAACTTCTTAAGGAGCCGTGCGTTAATGGTTAGTGCTGTTGCACAGTAACCCAGAGGGTCTGGATTCGATTCCCCGAGTTGGCGAGGAGAATTTGGAACTTTCCAAAGAAAAAAGCCATTGGTTGACGTCAGGAAGGGCATCCGGCCAAGAAATTCCTCACTACCAAATCAAAGTCGCTTCGTAACGCGATTATAGGAGCCACTGTTCTTAAACATCGAACAAAGAGCTAGACATGGTTGCTGGTCAGTTTTTTACATCTGTAGAAAAGCGCAGGAGCGCTGGTCTCAAACGAAAAATATCTGGCTTACTATTTTCGAGCATCATTCTCCAAAGATATGTTAAAATGTAAGATGAAGACCTACTCCCTGATTAAGCAGTAATGCAAAAAAAATCTCATGAAAGACAGAGAAAACCCCCTCCAAAATTGAGAAGAACCAAGGTTGAATTGGGCATATTTGAATAAAAGCAAAAAAGAAACGAGGTGAACATTGNTAGGATTTTTTGGCTATCCAAGGTACATGGTGCTACTTTTTTCTATTTTATTGTCTTTTATACAAAACGTCATAATCATGAAAGTTGTCTGGTAACAAGATAACCCAAGGCTATTCTAAATATATTTAATTCCAAACAAATTGTAAATATCCCCACCAAAAAATCAGAATCCACAGAAACTTTCATTGAAATCATTGTAACAAAGAATCGGGTTGATTTGATAATAACTGAAGTCATTCCCACCAGCACTTAGGGTCATGACATCATGGGTTGTGTAAGGAAGCTAAATCAACCAAATTTCATAGCAATGAAATTAAATTGTTGCGATTATAGGAGCCACTGTTCTTAAACATCGAACAAAGAGCTAGACATGGTTGCTGGTCAGTTTTTTACATCTGTAGAAAAGCGCAGGAGCGCTGGTCTCAAACGAAAAATATCTGGCTTACTATTTTCGAGCATCATTCTCCAAAGATATGTTAAAATGTAAGATGAAGACCTACTCCCTGATTAAGCAGTAATGCAAAAAAAATCTCATGAAAGACAGAGAAAACCCCCTCCAAAATTGAGAAGAACCAAGGTTGAATTGGGCATATTTGAATAAAAGCAAAAAAGAAACGAGGTGAACATTGCGGTACGAAAAGCCAAGTCACTCCTTATCAAAACCTACTCAAAAAATCCCTCTTTGAATCCAAATCGGTTTTGAAAGTCTATTGACGCCATACAACCAACTAAGGCATGGGCGGATACACAACGTATTTACAAGACATAAAAACAAGTAATGCAATTAAGGCGGCAAACGGTTTTTGCGACTTTACCAGAGAGCATTCCGTTATACGGTTCTGTCTGGAGACCTGATATGAAATTATTTTTCGGCCAGTTTCAAAGGTAGTAGTCGAAAAATACCTCAGATCTACAAAGGGAAACAAATCAACTAGCATTGATAAGCTGCCACCGTGTTTGTTGAAGGATGCTGCGCGTACCATATCAGCTTCTGTGTCACACCTTATTAACCTTTAACTTCAGACAGGGCTTTTTCCAACAGACTGGAAACTTGTAGAATTTGTACCAAGACATAAATCTGGCTCCTGCTTAGGTTTCAGCAAATACCAAAAGACCAATTCCACTTCTTCCTGTTCTATCTAAAATCATGGACAAGGCTGTGGATCGGCAAATTATTGAATTTCCTTAACAAAATAAGTTGTCTTTCAATTTGAATTTATTCCTTAATGGAATTGGCAATAATCTTCTTATTGGATGTCATACGGGAAAATGTGGAGTAAGGCAATTTGGTGGATGCAGTATTTATGGACATAAGTAAAGCATTCGATATGGTAAGACACTCAAACATGATAGAGAAGATTACCCCAGTAGGAAATGCGTCAAGAAGAGCCTTAATTGGCTTACAAATTACCTTTTCAACTCATTAGTAGTTGTAAATAATACCAACTGTGTATCCAATGCCCTCGATCTTCAACCCTAAGTCTCAATGTTGGACCTTTTGCAATTCATAATATTTTTAAACGATATCACAGACGTAATCCGCAGTCCAAAAATAATAACATTTTGACGATACTGTCTGTGATTTATGTCGACGATAAAGATATAAAGGTAATTACGTCAGAGCTCGTAAAAATATGAATGCCACAGAAGGATAACTAGACCAAATAATAATGCGCTCTAATAATTAATTATGTGAAAAGGAAACTTGAATCCACTCTTTTTGAAGCATCGCAGGCTGTTAGAAAATCGGAAAGGAATTGTCTGATATCTTTCAATGCCCATAAAATGCAACTGATGTCGCCCAATTGTTATTATTATTATTATCATTATTATTATTTTCTTTCTTTGTTTTTTGACTTGTAAGTTAAGATCAAACACCGGGCTACTACCAGTAGCCTAGGGTGAGTGAAATTGGAAGTTATTGTTTTCATTATTTTGAAATTCAAGTTTTTCAGGAGAAAGGAAGGAATAATATTTCTATCATGTAACAGGACAATTCACGAAGAATGTACTTCTTCGTACTGCAGGGACAGGCACAAATAACAAGACTAATCACAAACATTGATTATGAATTTTTAACGTGACATACAGAAAGTAGACTAAACAAACAAAACGAAACAAAAACAAAACAAAACCAAAATTGATTCACTAAACAATCATTTCTAGAACTTCATGAACATTAAATATATTTTTAAAACACAAAAAGGAAATGGTTTTGTTTCAGATGGTTTAGTTTCAAATGCTCTCCTTTACATACTCAATGCTGTTCTTAGTATATGTGCCANAACCCACATTCAGCGCCCAACAACAAGCCAGGAAAGTTGAATGCAGGCACATGTACTGTAGCCACAAGAGTGAGATAAAATAACCAAATAAAAATGGAAACATCACTTCAACCTTGCAAGTGGCGCCTCACAACAAGTGAGGAAAGGCACATTGCTCAAGCGGTTGTTGTTGTATGACAACAACTCATGACTACAGCACTCCCCACTCCTAGCCTGATAGCTGACAATACATGGAGAGATGTCTTAGTACTAGCACTAAGTCTGGTATTGCAGCATTGAATACAGACTGGATATTTGTTATTGCCCTGTTTGGTGACAAAAACAACAACGCACAGGCAAAAAGAGCCATGTTGTTATGTATGCCAAAGGGCATACATATTATTATTATTATTATTATTATTATTATTATTATTATTATTTTTATAATAATTATTATTTTTTTATCATTTTTATTATTATAACATTCAGTTTAATAGGTAGGAATTTCTCTGCATTTTTTTCTATACAAGAACGAAATCATTATCATGAAGTAAAATCTGAATAAATATTAATTTCTAATTACTCGTCAATGTGATTGATGCGTTGGTAAGTAATAAGCCTTAATTAATTTTTAGGTTGTGTTCTAATGCCTTTTCTACAAGTTCAGGAGTTTTTTAAAATCATGTTAAATATAAGATCATTTCTAAAGCAATGAAACGATTGAAAATTAAACACAACATCAAAAATATTCATTTGAAAAAATTCGCATTTTTGAATCATTATTTTCATGGGAACCAGTATAACGCGATATTTTTGGCTCATCATGGATATTTCTGACAGTTTTTCTGCCAGCAACTTAAGATTACATGAACCCCGTAGGTCTATGCTCTGTTACATATCTCTGAGGGTCCATTCATTATTTTTTGACTGGCTTTTGCTTTAAGGCCAATTACTTTGTGTTTTTTTCTACGGCAAAGAAAGTCCAACACTCGTTAATTACCCTTCACTCCATAAACTTTTCTTGAGTTCTTTGTTAGATAATAACTGATCAGATATTTCTTTATTTTCTTTCTTAACTCTTGTATTTTTAGTTAGTGGAATCTATATTGCATTGTGGTGAAAACATGCTAATATATTTGTAGTTACAATATAGTGAGATACACTTCATGAATCATCATAAATATATAAGTACAAGAAAGGAAATAATTTTTGGCTGAGTTTTGCATGATGAGATGGTAAAAGATTTATTGGCCTGCAAATTGGGTCGATAAAGGGGTCTGATTGTGTTTCAAATACTATTTCAGTTGGAGTACACTCAAGATCATTTTGCCGGAAGGATCAAATTCTAAGAATCACAAGCAAGAAATACTGTCTTGAGACTTCTAGTGATTTATGGGTCTTGAAAATACTGGAGACATTTATTAAGCAGTATAGCAAAGCATTCGATTGGCACTAATTAGTCTTACAAATGTGTTTAGATATAAACATTGTTGTTAATTCTTTAACAGGGATGACTATAATCGTGAAATTCTGTCGGAGGGAAGAATAATGACTTTAACAAATATCAAAATCCTACCAGAGAAAAGTAATCAAACAGTTTTCTGCTATTTTATTTGCAACTGTAACAGCATTTGGCTGGAAAAGTAAACCACTCAATATAAAAGAGGAAATGACTAAAACTATTTCAATAAAGCAATGGTCAAACATTGTTGATGGTAAACAAGAAAATCATGTCTCTTGAGTTGCAAAGTGTTCGGATGTAATGACATTGCTTTTGTAAATTCTTGTCATCTTCACATCAGAGACCACTTTTATATCTTACAGTTAATAAAAAACAAAAAAAAAATTTTTTCTATATTTTCAAAGTTATTTTTATAACGATTAGAACAATTATAAGCTAATTTGAAATGAGAATGTAGGAGGCCATCTGAGATCGAGTATTGGACTTCTGACAGGATCAAGCAGACTTATTCCTTTGGTTACTTTTGTTTATGCAGATCCTTTACTGGTACAAGTTGTGTTTTACTACTAAAAAGGGTCAGTTAACCTGTGAAAATATGAATCACAATAATAATAATGCCTTTTCTGCTGTTGATCTGCATATTGCAGTAAGATCTTCCCTGGCTGAGGTATCTGAAAGATCAAAGACAGTACATTTTAATAGATTGGACTTAAGATGAAAGAGGAAAGTGAGTCAGTGACTGGAGTAGCGTCGAACGTTTTAGAGAAAGCAATGAATAATTCTGCAAAATTAGATTATGAAGTAAATAAATAGGGTGAATAAATTAATAGAGTGAGTAACTGAGAAAACTAATTAAGTAAGGCCAGTTGGGATTTTATTGTAGGTTTAAGAATTCAACTCGGACCTCGGTGAATGGACTACCCTGCCTTGGATAGTCCCCGGAACCCCCTTCGGCAAGGCGTACCACCCAGTAGCCACCCCTTCCTGGGTTACGGAGGCCTTCATTCTGTTAGTCCGACTTCCCTGAGTTGGGGTGGCCCATTCCAGGACGTGTAGGGAATTGAAAAAAAAAGAAATTGGTAGATATATAGCGGATCATAAAAATTGATAACTGTAAATTAAATTATAATAAACATTTAAAAAAAGATAGTATATAAAATTCCCTTTTAAGACATCCAAATCAGTGAAGAAACACATTTGATGACCAAAAAATATGTTTAGGAATGAGACAATTTAACGATGTGATAACTAATGATAAATGTCTAGTTTCTGGAAAAGTCTTTGAAGACCAAAGGATCCACGCACAGAAATAGAACTTTGAATTTTTAAGTGTCTGTCATCCAAAAACAAGTTATACAAAATGACCAATTTCAATGTGTAAGTCTTGCCAAAGTTAATCTAAAAACTTTTATCTTCTACAGAAGTATAAATGAGTTTCACGTGTTAAAGAGAAATAAAATAATCGAGGTAATTTTTATATTTTCAAAGGATGTTAAAAAATGCAAAAATTAGTATGAGAACATCCTCAATACTTTTAAGAGCAATAATCAACTGTGAAGTTGATCGAGTACAATTCTTGATGAATTATTTCACAAGAAAGATCAATTGGATTTTATTTCTTCTGAAATAACAGCTGAAGAAATTCAAATTGAAAATATCAATTTATTTTAAATAAACGATAAGTGGTACAAAAATATGAAATGGCTAGTAAAATAACAATCATGTTGATCGATAGTTATTTCACTGCTAATCGACTGGACCAAATGCCACAGAATGAGTCATCTGAAAGCAAATGTGTTTTTATCAAAATTGAAAAAGAAAGAGACGATCGAGAAAGCTCTTCAATCTTTTATGGTAGACTGAGGAAAGCCCGCCACGTTTTTGTGTGTTAGGCTGAGGAAAGCCATTCACTTCTGGTGACTGACTGTCTAAAACACTTGTAAAGTAAAAACAAATTCTGCTTGTTTGGAAAGAGGAGGCAATGAAAATTCATTTTATTAATCGGTGAACAAAATCAGTTAAAAAATGACCTTACTCTTGCTGATGACCTTTTTTGAAAGAGTTCATTTCTGTTGAACAAGGAATAACTCTTATATTACCTTGCTTGTAAAATCTTTATATAAAGCCTAAAGAAGCTGGGAACTCAACTTTGTGAGTGACATTTTTGCACAAATTTGTCTGATGGTAACTATGAACAAGGTGTAACGTGTTCAATGTTTAAGTAAAAACAGATAGAAATAACAAAGTTTAGGAATGTGGAATTTTGTATTGTATATAAATCTTAAAGTGATTTATAACTTGATATCTATCGCTTGAGAACCAAGCATAAGGTGTTTCTTTCATGAAATAGGAAGAAATAACCAATTGCTCTTAAGGGGTCGAATGATATGCAACTCAATATTGAAATTCTTTTAGTAATTGTGCAAAATCTAGGATTTGGGAAGGAAAAGTGCTTTATGGCCGGAAGCTTTTAACTGGTAAGATACAGATTAATGAAATAATCTACATTGCATATGGTTTATGTCATTTCAAGTTTCACATTCAATGTTTTGCACGAGTTTTAGCAAAACAGCTGACATCGCCTATCTTCTAAAAGTCTTGCCTTAAACCTAGACGGTTTTGTTGTCGTTTTTTGTAACAAAAACCAACAGGTTACAATATGAAAGACCGTTTGAAATTCTATGATAAAGGAGTAACTACAAATTAATTGTACTCTTTCGGTTGTGTTTTTGCAGTTTATTTCAGTCACTTCGACATATTGTCGATAGTGCTGGAGAACTGTGGCTATGAGAGGAATTTCAACTCAAGAATATAATTAGGGAATGGATGGGTAAGGTTTAGGGAATTATCTGTGACAGAAGATCACCAGTTAAAATGAAAAGAGGAATATATTGCAGAATACATAATGGTGCCCTTGACGAAAAATTAGGAAGCAGAGGTGGAGTTATCGGAGTTAAAAAGGGTTAGGTTTGAAAAGGAAATGGGTAGAAAAGATAAAGTTAGAAATAAATACTCCATTAATTTTGCAATATATTTCGAAGTTAATAGTTCATCTTCTGGCTACAAGGTAAAAGTACAAAAACAGTAAAACTGCTGAATACAATATTTCCTATCTCATGTCAACATCTCTCTGCAGTACACACAGCTCTAACGAAATCTAACACAGTGAATTCAAATCTTCAATCTTTTTGAATAAACTATGATAATTGAGAAACCTCCCTTGAGGGACCCTATTGACAAGTTAAATTTTTATGACTAATTCGCGGCTTTTGTACTCATCCTTTGTTTTCAATGTTGGTTTTATTTCCCGAATGAGTAATGCCTCTAATGTCATTAACTTGTATTCCGACTTAGTCGACTTTGCTATTATTTGTGCACGATTGATTGATACCTCCACGTTACACATTTTAAAATGCTGTCCCACGGCTTCATATTTATGCTCCTTTACACGGGTTAGCAGATGTCGGGTAGTTTGCCCCACATAACACGACAGGCATGGCGAACACGTAATTTTATATACTAAACCTATGCAATATACAAAAACAGTAAAACTGCTGAATACAATATTTTAAGGAAATATTGTATTCAGCAGTTTTACTGTTTTTGTATTTTTACCTTTGTGGCCTGAAGATGAAGTATTAACTTCGAAATATATTGCAAAATTAATGGAGTGACATTGTTGGCTTGATTATATATCAATTGTACAAAATTGCACAATGTTTTTACCAAACAAATTGACTTAACCAGGCATTTTCAAAATGCAATTTAAAGAAATGATTCGTTTATTCTCTCACGCGCTTACATTTCTCTCTCTCACACACACATGCACACCTTTTGATTTGATAGGCTTCATATATCAAGAGAGACATGTAGGACGTAGGAGTGCGGGAAGGCGAGAGAGGAATAGAGCAACCTGGAAGAGGTGGTGTCGAGGTGCTGACCCAGGAAAAGTTGGATAAAGGCTGACAACGAAGAAGGTACGACACTGTGAATGACAACGAAAAAAGAAAATTTGTATATTATGAGGATTGATCCCCAGAGTCTCCAATATACTCTACTGGATTGCCAGTAGAGTATGTACGTAGTTTCAGACATGGTTATAACCTCTTTTCCAGCGAGAGCTGTTAAATGAAAATGGTTGTTTCTTATCATGAACAAGTGTTAGTCCCTTGACCTCTGCCCATGCCTCTACTGCAGCGCCATCATTGTTGGTCTCTCCATAACCCCATAATGTGCTATGCAAATTAAAGTCGCCGATAGTTAGGTGGTATTTCCGTTTACAATTTGTCGGAAGCTCATTGGGATGGAAGCAGCTGTTGGGTGGTTTGTAGACCGGTGTGATTGCCAGATCTTTCAGGCACACAGTAATTGTTTCAATGTTATTATCACTGCTGTTGGTATAGGTTTGCTCAATGGGTAAGGAGGGTTTGGTAAATACTACACTCCCATATTGTTTATGTGAGATTTCCGCAGCCAAAGTTTTCCCTTTTGAATAGAGTCGCTTACTGTTTTTGTCTCGATGTGTCTCTTGTACGCAAACGATATCATAACTTGACGATATTTGGGCCAGTATTTAAGCGTTCCGGTCAGAAAATCCTTCGATGTTAAAGGAGAGCATGGAGCACGCCGGTTCTGAAAAGAACCGATAGTTTTTATGACGTGTTGTTGCTGGGAGAGTAGTCATAATGTTGAAATATATCGCTGAAGTGAGCACGTAGCTGTAGTTCGAGTGGTTGACACAATCAGCAAGGCATTTGGCTTCGCAGAGGACACCGCGAGCAGGTTTGTGTCATGTCCTCCAAGGGCACGGTGTCAGACTTTGTCGTAAGCAGCGGATAGCTCGACTAGGACGATACCAGACTTCATTGGTTTGTCAAAAGAAGTCTTAATGTTTTCTGTCAATGCTGTAATTTGATCAAAGGTACAACGTCCTTGTTTAAAACCGGCTTGTTCTTTGGGGAGAACAGATTCAGCAATGTGTTGAATGCGGTTAAGAATTAGGTGCTCCTAGAGTTAATGGGCTATGCATTAATGCGTTAATTTGTCTGTAGCTCTTAGCACTTTCTTTTGGCTTCTTTGGCTTAAGAACAGCTACTACTTTGGCAAGTTTCCAAACTTTGGGAAGCTTTTTCGAGTAAATGCAATGGTCGCAGAGTGACCGAAGCCACTATATGCACTTCTTGTGGAAGTTTAGAAAGAATTCAGGGTGTAAATTGTCATGGCCGGGTGCTTTATCAGCTTTCAGAGTCTTAATAGTGGCCACGATTTCATCGATAGAAAAGTCACATCATGAGTTCTGGTCAGTTGAAGTAGCATTCCATACCATCTCTAGTTGTCGGTTCACGTCTTTTGTGAATTCACAATTAGGTTTATTAAACTTACCATTCTTCAAGAGGAGAGAGGCAACCGCATTTGCGCTGATGGAGTGCGGGCTAGGAGATACATTTTTCCTGCCTGCGATTTTGTTAATTGTTGCCCAGGCTTTTCTGCTAGATTGTTTCATGTCAATGCTCCCAACTGTTGACAGTCTTATAGAAATCTCTAATGACTCCACGGGTGCTATGTTCGAGGATAATTAACTGAGACAAAAACTCCTTTTTTATGTGAGGGCTGTATATATTTCAAATAACTTTCTCAAAATTATCTTAATACTTTCTACAATTACCTTTAAACTTTCCACAAACACGGTTTAAACTTTCCTTGAGATACTAAAATTTGCGCTGCTTTTTCAACACATTGATAAATGCTGTAAATCACGTACACAATGAATATAATAAGAAAAACGGTTGTTACTAAAATAACTCCGGAAATGAACATTATCACTTAAACTTGTGATAACTGTGACATGACACAAAACACATTTAACGAGTTCCTGTGCATTCAAACGAGCTTAGCAACACTGTGACAATACGAGTGGCTTACGTAAACGAGATATAAAACGAGCAATCTGACGAGATTATAAAACAAGAACTGTACAATAACAAAAGATCGCACAACAATTACAAAGTTGTGTTTGTCCAAACGAGGCTAAATTTCTACGTCAGACAGCCATGCTTTCCTACGCATTGTGGTGAGATGTTCTATTAATTTTTTGCATTTTCTTGTCTTTCTGCTGTCAAATGAGCCTGTTTATGATCCTATGCTATCTCATTGCAAATGGCATCCCATTTTGGGGTGTACGGTTTGCGATACCCTCAAGCGACAGTGGTTTTAGCCAATTTTAAGAGTTTGTTCTGAAGGGCAATGTAGCAAGTTTTGGTATCAGTAGAATCGAGCGAGGGAAGATCGTTACACATGCTAGCAAATTCTGATTTCAAAAAAGCCCAGTCAGCTTTGTCAAAATTCTAACGTGGGAGCGGAGCAGTTAGTCTATACTCTATCATGGTAGGGTGGAATATGATGGTCCGGCCGATGTTGCGACTTTGGAAAATTCCACTGATTTTCATGGGCGGGGTGTGGAATGGAACTGTTTGCGTCGAACGAGTGGAATTATAAATCTGGGCTAGAAGTCGCACTCCAGGCAGCTGAGTTGAACGTTTTAGGCTGATTGTGGTCGAACACCAGTTTAAGGTCCATAGTACTTCCCCATTCACGGAGGGCTTCTCCATCTTGGTTGTTTGTTTGGTAGCCCCAGGATGTATGATGGCAGTTAAAATCCCCTGAATAAATGACCGGGTGGTCGTTCAGTGGTGGTGATACGAATGGTGCGTTTGGGGGCTTGTAGATACAGGTTATTGTAATACCATTGTTAATTCTAATAGTTAGCCACTGTGTCTCACTGACTTCGATTTTCTCGATCAGGCTTGCTGTTTAGTCGTTCCTGACAAGGGTTGTTATCCCATGCTTAGTATGATGGATGGCTCCGATCAGTGTGTAGTCATATATCTTTATTTTGTGATTGTAGGTGGTGTGAGTTTCCTGGAGCAGAATGACGGCAAAATGGAATTTGTCAGGGCAATGTTCTGAATGACTTCACATTAGGGCCCCGATATGCCTTCTGCATGAAGTTGAAGGATTGCTGGACCCGATTGTCCATGAAGTTTTTCCATATTCAAGTAGTAAGATATAATATTGTCCTTATTGATCAGGTATTGGCAGTAGTTTTCTTGCAATAAGCAGGCACTTGCGGAGAGCACCATGAGGTTGCCAATTGCATTTCCTTTCAAACCTGATAATGAGTAGTGTCCAGACCTTTTCTTTAAAACCTCCCTTCGAGAGTGAGAAGTGAAAGTAACGCGGGCTTCAAAATGGCTGAATATTTGGCTTCGATCTTTGGAACAGAAAAGGACAAGTAAGTATTAGAAGAATAGAAGGATATTACTAGTATTGTCAGCAGATTCTGTTCGGTTCCTGTAGAATACTTTTCTATCATGTAGAAATGAAGTGTTTTTGTGATTTTTAAACACGTTTGTTTCCACTTTGAAAAATAGTTGTTTTGAAATATCATCATACATTGTTTATTATAATATTGAATGAGGTCAATACCTGTTGGGATTTGTTGATTTAGCATTGTTGGATAGCTTATAACTACTTCACTCACGTATTCTATGTCTCAACGACAATTCATTTTTAACGAATATTTAAACAAAAAAATGTAATTCTGTTTAAAATTTATTGAAAACTGAATAGCAGATGGGCTTTCACTGTTTTTGGCATCATTAAAATGTGGACTATATTCCTGGCTAAAACACTTTAACTCCAACGCATAGCCAGTTCACAATGCTGTTCTTTTCACCGTGGTTTCTGTAGTATTGAAACAAATAAAGAATTAAACTGTAATTGTGTAGTAGAATAAAACGGTAAATTCAAAATTAAATGAAAGTGGTTCGTAGTGTGGCCTATGCTGGATAGGATAGGTTAGCATTACTCTCCTTTTCCTTTCCCATGGAATTACTCTTTCCCTCCCTCTCTCTCCCTCCCCTCCCAAGCTTGTGTACTTTTTTTTTCAAGTCACACAAGTTATTCTTTGGATATGATCACTTAAGCAAAGCCATGGCACTTAAAATTGCATCTACCTTTTTTCATTTTTTATTCAGTTTTCTGGAGCATTTTTAATTGTTCAATTTTAAAGGAACAATCCTTAGCACTTAGTCCTTCCTGCACAAATTTGCACATTGGGCATACAACAGTCTCCACTGGCTTCTATCTTCAGCTTCCTTCTTGATGGTATCTCAACTTTTCTCAAGCCTCTTTAGGTCTCCCTGAAAGGTTCTTTGCCATGTTAACTTCAGTTTTCTTTGCCCTACATCTGGTCTTCATTTGAATGGCATCTTGGCAGGTTGTTGATCTGGCAGATCAAGAACATGACCAGCCATTTTAAGCCTCCTTTCTGTTACAATGCTCTGCATTCCTTGTGATTGTGCATGTTTTAAAACGTCTTCGTTTGTAACATCAAAATCTGATTTCTTCATGATCTTTCTCAGACATCTTTGGTGGAAGGTGTTTAATTTCCTGGCTATTGTTTGTCTCCATGTTTTGCTGGCATATAAGGCCATTGGTAGTACTATAGTGCTGTAAAGCTGGAGCATGATTTTCATGTCAATCTTAGTACTTGTCCAGATTTTTTCCCATTTTTTGAAAAACTGCTGCTGCTTTGCCAATCCTAATTCTGACGTCCTCTGTTCTGCCATCCTTCACAAGGATGTACCCCAAGTATACAAAGCTCTCTCTCAACTAGTTTTCCTCCAACTGTTATTGGGGATGAACAACCACTAGAGCCATACAATATTGTTTTTTATATATGTGCTTTAAACATCTCATTGAGTTCTAAGAGGGATCTGAGAACTCTTTAAAACAGTAGCCTGTGTTTTTTTACATTTAAGCAATGTTGGTTTTATTCAACCACACAACCTTTTCAAATTCCTTGCCTTTCTGTTACATTTACCTTTGATATCTGTAATTCCACTAATTTACTTTGTTCTATATCTACCATGACATTCTACCCATTTTTGAAATTCTAACTTTATCATCATTCATTGGTTTACAAACTTTAATCTTTATCTATGCCATTTGATTTTTCTACACTGCTATATTGCTGTCTGATATGTTTTTCTTGATAAATGTATCAGTGACTAATAAACATTGTTTGTTGATACTTCCATCCCTGGAATCACTATACAATTTTTTACCTTTTTTACACCTTCAGTATTTCTTTATTTGTGATTTTTTTTCACATTGCCCATGTTTTGTTGTGCACAAACGTTTGCCTGTAATTATATTGTTATAATCATTTTTTTATATGGTATTCAGACCCTCAATTTTAAACCACTGTAACTTGCATTTTTTTTTCATTTCTGAAAGGAACTAAGTATCACAGCTAAAAAGTTATTATTTTACCAGCATATTTTGAATAGCTTTGTGTTATTTAAAATATTGATGCTCACTCTAAAGATTCTTCATGGTTCCTCTCCTGCATTTGAATTCCATTGCAGAACTACACCATACTATAAGTATGACATTACTAAAAGTTTTCTCCACTTTGATTAATTGAATGATAATATTTGTACAAAATCATAACACTGGAGCTTGTGAAAATAGAAGTTTGTTTGAAGTGTTAAAAAATATTCAGGTGCTTATTTATTGTAAAATTTCTGACCTAAAAGTTAAAATATTTTACAGAATTTTAATTACCACACCAGTTTTGTTTTACAGGGTTNCCCTGGAATCACTATACAATTTTTTACCTTTTTTACACCTTCAGTATTTCTTTATTTGTGATTTTTTTTCACATTGCCCATGTTTTGTTGTGCACAAACGTTTGCCTGTAATTATATTGTTATAATCATTTTTTTATATGGTATTCAGACCCTCAATTTTAAACCACTGTAACTTGCATTTTTTTTCATTTCTGAAAGGAACTAAGTATCACAGCTAAAAAGTTATTATTTTACCAGCATATTTTGAATCGGAAAAGATATCCAGTGAATAATAGTTAAAGATTGTCACTAGTTAGTACTAATTTATTTAGACTCCCACTTCATTATATGCAACATTTTGCTTCAAATAGCTTTGTGTTATTTAAAATATTGATGCTCACTCTAAAGATTCTTCATGGTTCCTCTCCTGCATTTAAATTCCATTGCAGAACTACACCATACTATAAGTATGACATTACTAAAAGTTTTCTCCACTTTGATTAATTGAATGATAATATTTGTACAAAATCATAACACTGGAGCTTGTGAAAATAGAAGTTTGTTTGAAGTGTTAAAAAATATTCAGGTGCTTATTTATTGTAAAATTTCTGACCTAAAAGTTAAAATATTTTACAGAATTTTAATTACCACACCAGTTTTGTTTTACAGGGTTTTGAACAAAAAAATTTTGAAAGAAGTCAGGGATAATTAAGGAACTTTTTTGTGATCTGGAGACATTGTATTCTTAAGAGAAGTCAAATTTTAAAAACAAATTTCCTGCATTTCTTGTCTCCCACCCTTGTGTTAAAGCTTAACATATTTACTTGAATATGATCCTAAATATTTCCTAAACCTACATTCTGAAGTGTGTTTGATTTATCTCTTTTTCTATCTCATTAATATCTTTTTTATGCTCATTACTGAGAATCCTTGCCTGTTTATTGTAACTTTTCTTAATTAAGACTAATTTTCTTTAGAAAAATATTTTTTTATTTTAAGTAAGTGGTTCATTTGCAATATCATTTTCTTTGTTTAAATGAGGATTTCATGACTTTTGTAGCGGATTACGATTACTGTAATTGATCACCATCAGTAAACAAAGTAGAGTTAACTCACCAATGACAATAATTTTTGCGTACCCCATCAATCTTAACCCCAGAGGTATCAATTATTTTTGTTAGTGTGGAAGTATACAGCGATACAAAAGTATGGCTGTTTTTATGAGATTGTCCATGGTACTGTTTGTATAAGGTTTACTGAGGTACAGAGTCACTGGCACTTAAACAATGTGACAAGATGTTAGTCATAAAATAATGGTAGAAAACTACTCCATAACCAAAATAAGTTTGATATTTTACTGTAGATTTTTTTCTTTTTAGGGTCAATTGCTCTTTCTATTTCAAGATTGGAGCATGCAGACATGGAGACCGGTGTTCAAGACTACACAATAAACCAACATTCAGTCAGGTAGATTTTAGGGTTTTTTAAACTAATAAAGTGCCTGTTAAAGGAAATAAATTGGTGATGAAAATAGTTTTTATTCTAAAAAAAAAGTAAGTATTGTAAAGGGTTAGGGTTAGAACCACATATACATAGAGTGGACAAGCAAGAAACAAGTTTCCAAAATGGCAAGTAATTTGGAAATAGATTCAAACTAAAGGTGTTTTTGAAGGTGACATTCCACATCTGCTTATCTGCATATGTGTTTGCGTGTATGTGTATCTGTTTGCTTTATTTTTAGGTTAAGCAAATGTTTAGTGTGATATTTTTAATTATTATCCAGAAAGAGACAAATAGTGTTCAAATTCAATCCATTAAGGGCTCACTGCATACTGAAGATTCATTTATGAGTGAGTTGGCTTGTGTTAATTTACGCTCATGAGATTAATGAACATCACTATCTAATTGTTGTTTTGTTTTTTGACAAGTTGATTTTGTTTAGCTGGATAAATCATTTTAATAAACAGTTAAGTGAAATTGTGTAATTAAATAACACTGCTAATATAGTTGTGGAACCCATTTTTTTTCAGACAATTTTGCTTCAAAATATGTACCAGAATCCACAGAACCAAGCAGCAGTTTCAGATGGAACAGGTCTGCATTACATTTTGTTTTTGTTTTTATCTTAAGGATTTTACTGTTTTTGACAGAACACTTTATTGAAAATGGATAGCATCTATCATGTGTATGTAATGTAATGATGTTTCAACTTGCAGCTGTAATTCAAGATATAATTGTAAAAATTTTTATCAAGTTCTTGCTTGAGGTTAGAAAGATTTGTCTGTGACATCAAACCACAGCTCTCTGAGTGGCAAATTGGGTGATGTGGGCTATCATGAATTCCCATAATATCATGCTCCTTGGTTTCTTAGGGAGCTAATTTGCTTCATTTTAACCCTTCTTTTTGCTATCTAGTAATTTAAATTTATCATCAAAAAAACCTTTTTATACCAATGTACCACTTTCCTATCTTTGTGCTCAAAGCCAAGGTTCACCTTACAGTCTTTCCTCACTTATATGGTTCAAGAATCTCATGATTATTACATCCCAATAAATTTGCTTCTATTTCATTTGACAATCAGCAAGACAACGTACTATTCCCATCAGAAACAAGTGAACAGTTGTTTGCCAAAGCACCAACAAAATGGGCCAAGTTTTGAAAATTTTGTTAAAGACTGCCAAACCTTTACATCTCATTGTATTCACTATGCAATTTGTCTGATATTGCATGGCCCATGACCAAGAATGACTTATTGCACATGCAGCGTAATGATAGGGCAATGTTTAGGCCAATCTGTAGTATCAGACATGATCAGGTGCAGACAACCCCTTCAAGCCAATTGCTGTCCAAGCTAGGATTAGCTGATATAATGCACACTATGAGGGAAAGGTGCCTACGCTGGTATGGCCATGTCCAGCGATCTAGTAGCACAATCAAGTAGGCAGTAGACTCTTCTGTGGATGGACGTTGGTGACCTGGGCGACCAAGAAAGACATGGCACAATGTTCTGAAGGATGACATCTCTGGCTGGGGCCTTGGTTCAAGTGACCACATGAATAGAGCCACCTGGAAATCTAGTGTGAGATATGCCATGCGTGCAGCTAGCCAGGCACCTGAAGGGAAACCCACCATCATGGAGGTTGCTTCCAGACCTGCACAANTCATTGTATTCACTATGCAATTTGTCTGATATTGCATGGCCCATGACCAAGAATGACTTATTGCACATGCAGCGTAATGATAGGGCAATGTTTAGGCCAATCTGTAGTATCAGACATGATCAGGTGCAGACAACCCCTTCAAGCCAATTGCTGTCCAAGCTAGGATTAGCTGATATAATGCACACTATGAGGGAAAGGTGCCTACGCTGGTATGGCCATGTCCAGCGATCTAGTGGCACAATCAAGTAGGCAGTAGACTCTTCTGTGGATGGACGTTGGTGACCTGGGCGACCAAGAAAGACATGGCACAATGTTCTGAAGGATGACATAATCAAAAAGAACCAATTGTATGTATGTATATATACATAATATAACAAAAAAGGTTGTGCTTAGGAAATCTTTTACAAAGTCAACCCAGAAAATCATTTTATTCTTTTAATACTGGTTCAAGGAATGCATATTCAATTTTTATGCCAACCCAGTATATTTTTCAAGTCCAGTGAATTTTCTATTAATTTTTTGACTGATATGTTTTTTTGTTCTTCATTGACACTTTTCATGTGGCTTTCTTTTAGTTACTTACACATAGAATGCTACCTATTACAATGTCTTTTTTATAGAAAACATTTATCAGTCATATTCCATCCTCTTTCTTTTATTCTTCCTTATTTTTCTTTAATGACCTGGCAGCTGATATTGTATGAAATTGTTTGCATTTATCAAACTTTACTTTGATTACTTTTAGATTTTACTTTTTTTGTGATTACAGTGAAAATAACGGTAGAGGTTGTAGTTTATAGATATTAAATCTTGAAACTATCATGAGTAGATATTGTAAACTGTTTTTTTTAGCTGCAAGTATTATGAGTGACGTCGAGGCACAAGAACACTATGATCAATTTTTCGAAGATATATTTCAGGAACTAGAAGAGAAAGTAAGTCACTCAAAACTAAATAGGATTATGAGTTGTTTTATTAGAAACGGTGCTATTGATTTTTACTCTTATGTATGCTTTTTGCAAATATGAAAAATATTGTTCTTTGATTCGTGATTTACATTCCAGCTTTTCGAAAGTTAGCTTCGTCAATCTTTCCATTAGCTCTTTTAGGTATATTCAGTCAATCTTGTATTACTTTCAGTGAAATGTGCAATGCTTTGAACATTGACAACAAACATAAGCTCTTTCTTTCAACCAAACTTTCCAATATAATCATTCGCACTACATACTACATATTCTGTCGTAGAAACCAACCATGGATAAACATGAGCTATTGTCGTTTTATTAATTTTGTTAGTAATATATTTAATTTTGTTAAATAGGCAAGCCAATGCAAACTACCTTGATTAGTGAGGTTTGTAATTGTATGTGTTCAGATGAAAAAATAAAAAGTTTCCATTATTATTATTTTTATTGGCAAGTTTGTAACTTGCATTGTTAACCCTACGACATTGTGATATGTTCTGGCCTTCTTAATTGTTGTGATAATGGTGATGATGATAAGCTTATTAATGGTTACAGTATATTTACTTTTCTTTTCGCCCCTAGTATGGAGAAATAGAGGAAATGAACGTCTGTGACAACTTAGGAGACCACCTAGTTGGAAATGTTTATGTCAAATTCAGATATGAAGAAGACGCAGAAAAAGCTGTCAATGATTTAAACAATAGATGGTACAACAGTGAGTATCTTGCAACCTTAAGAGAATGTTTGCTTTGTAATGTGTATAGAGTTGTTATATTATGCTTTTATAAAGAAGGGGGTGATTATGAGTTGTTATTCCTTTTTAATTTTTAATAAGAGCTATATAATAAACAAGCCTGTCCAGTGGTAAACTGTTTCTCCACTCATCATAAAGACTCGTTTAAAAACAAGTTGAAGAAATTTCAATGTATTT
>RDPX01000354.1:586613-622264 GCA_003991215.1 Morbakka virulenta | reverse complement strand
TTCTACTACTACTACTACTACTACTACTACTACTACTACTATTACTACTACTACTACTATTACTACTACTACTACTACTACTACTGTTACTCTTGCTACTACTATTATTACTTCTACTACTACTATTACTACTACTACTACTACTACTACTACTACTGTTACTCTTGCTACTACTATTATTACTTCTACTACTACTACTACTACTACTACTGCTGCTGCTACTTTGGTGCCACATGCAGTGTATGGCGTATTTTAATATTTTATGGGCTTTCAACACCACATTCAACACCACATTCAAAAATTATATCATCCACATACGTAAAGCGATTTTTTTAAAACTACCATAAGGGTGGCTTTATATTGTTTTGAATAAAATTCAGCAGAGGCCAACACAACTTTGACTAAAGCTATAATCATTTAAATTGTAACATGAGACTGGCAAATTCCAACCTTTAAAAGACAGAGCTTTGAGATTACATTGCCATTTCATATCCATTAATATTTTAATAATGTTGATGTCTTCACATTTTGGTATATATCTGTTATTTTGTTAGATCTGTGAAGAGAGCCATTCTCTTGGCTTACCTTGCCAAAAGTTATTCCCAATTATCAAGCATTTCTCTAATATGTGCATTTTTTGTACTTTTTGATAGTCTTGGAATCCTTTGAAGAGGACTATCTTTTGCAATATTTGGCCGTCGTTGCTTTTCATAAATTTGATTTTGCAATATCTATTTGTTTTAGAACAACCAATATATGCTGAATTGTCACCAGTTACTGATTTCAGGTTAGGGGTTAACTTAATTCAAGAGTTTTTTCTCGTGTGTTACACATGTGAGTTGTAATTTTGTAATGCTTCTTTGAACATACAGCTTTGTCGCTGTTCTTATCCCTCACATTCTTGCTTGACCTCCTTCTCCTCCCTCTGGTCACCCCTCTCCGAATTTATATTTACCGAAATACTTTCATTGCCGTGTTAGAGTACTCGTAAAATAAGTGAAGCTTTCTAGTTGACTTTCAGACTGTCTGATGGCTAACAGTTTCAAATTAATGATCCAGTGGACCCAAGGCATCAATACTGACGTACTGCTGTAGACTTGGATCTTGTTTTGAAAACCATTTTCCAGGAAAGATTACGCTCTCACTCACGCCCTAAACTGCATATACAATATATTTGAATATTTTTATTTACGTATTTATCTGCATATATTCACTTATGGATGCTCATCAGGTACACGCAATTAAGTAAATATTTTAAAACGTTGACCAGAACCACATCTTTTACAATCTTTTGTACCCATTTTCTATCTAATATATACGCATTTGCATAAATAGACATAAAAGATACACAATACATTCATTTTGATCGTTAAGCGTTTGACTTTGACGGGACACGTGACCAAGTTTGTTGGTAAGCAAGTCGTCAGTATTCCGTTATCATATTTATTATGAGACTTAACACGAATTCCAGTAGCGAAATTGTAATTATTTCTTTCTTTGAAGGGAAGCATGCTGTAGACAATACGAGATGGGGTAAGAGTTATTTTGGTTTAATCCACTTATACGTTCTTGGCTTTCTATTATTTGATTTAGAGGATCGCGGGGAAAAGTGTAGTTGGGAATTACATAAGTATGTAGAGTGTTCTTCATCGCCTTAAAATAAAGAGAAAAACCAATTGAGCAATGGATTTTCCGGTGAAGACGGGTTTAGACAGATGCTTGATTCTGTAGATCATAATGCACATTGAATAGTCGTTTTGCAGCTGAGATGAAGCTCAGCTTTTAAGTTGCAAATTAAGGGTATAGAATGAAGTGTTAATTCGACACAGTCTCAGGACTTGTTGACTTTAATTGTTATCTTGGTATTTTTGTTGTTGTTTGATAGTATTAGAATGTGGACAAGCTAACGATTATTTTCGATTGCTTTGCACTTGGCAATTTTTTTGCCGTGATTTATTTACAAACTCTCATTTATTTGTTTCATATTTTTAGGATAATTTAGTTGGGTCAGCCAGTTATTTGGTTGATTCGCTTTCTACAGTTTTTTCTTTGTGTATATTATTATTACTTTATGGCTTCTTTACCAGTTTCTTTTTCTTTGTTACTTTTTTTTCAAGTATGGAAGTAGTTTTAATATTGAAGCACATAATATCTGCGTAGTGATATCAGGTGTGGATTTCAAGAAGACTATTTGATAATATCTCTCACCTTGCAACTTTAATTAATGTATTTTAAAAAACCCTACTGCTTCAACGTACTACTAAAACTTATTTTATATTAATATTACAAACAACGATTTTCTAATGTTAGAACAAATTATGTTAATGACGATCACGCGTTTTTCAAATTGTACTCAGTTTAATAAAAACTTTAATCATATGAGAGAACTGTTCAATTGTTTCATTGGTATTTTCATCTTAAGCTGATTTCCACGGTGTCCGTTTACATGGTCGATTTTGGTCCGTCGTTTGTTGTTAATCTGAACAAGGACACGGGCGCTGGGTTTCAAACACAACAGAATTATATTATTCGTTTTCAAAATCTTATAAGTACACTTGTGTTGAGAGACATCATCAGCTTATTTTTCAGTAAGCTGTCAGCTGATTTTATGTATTATTGTTGGTCACAAGATTTTTACACCATCCAAAATCCTTTGTTAGTAACAATAATTGGATTCCTTATCTGGAGCAAACATAACAAGAAAGTGTAATTAAATGTTTTAATGTCCAAATTAAGCTACGCGTTTCTGTAAAATCTTAATTCTTCTTACCAGAAGGTGCTAGGCATATTTAGTTAGGTAAAGAGAAAGACAGACAGAGGTGCAAATAGGTAGATATGTTGGTTGGTTGATTAATTAATTGATTGATAGGTAAATAGATAGATACATACATACATACATACATACATACATACATACATACATACATACATACATACATACATACATAGNTCAGCTGATTTTATGTATTATTGTTGGTCACAAGATTTTTACACCATCCAAAATCCTTTGTTAGTAACAATAATTGGATTCCTTATCTGGAGCAAACATAACAAGAAAGTGTAATTAAATGTTTTAATGTCCAAATTAAGCTACGCGTTTCTGTAAAATCTTAATTCTTCTTACCAGAAGGTGCTAGGCATATTTAGTTAGGTAAAGAGAAAGACAGACAGAGGTGCAAATAGGTAGATATGTTGGTTGGTTGATTAATTAATTGATTGATAGGTAAATAGATAGATACATACATACATACATACATACATACATACATAGATCGATAGATACATAGATAGATAGATACATAGATAGATATGTAGAGGTACACATGCATATCTTTGTAAGTAAATTAGTATCTGAGCTATTGAAATTAATTGAATAAGAAATGATATTGGGTTTTTTAACATGATAACTTAGGGGTCATGACTGTTGCGTGCAGTGTCAGTACATGTGACTTGTGGATCTCAGTTTTTTAGGAGAGGGTTAACAATGCTGTAGAGACAGGTAGTTTTCTATATCGTATTTTTCTAATTTTCAAATACTGCCATTTTTCTTACAGGGAATGTACACGTGGTGGGTTTTGTAATTTTATGCACATGAAACCTATATCAAGGGAGCTCAGGTAATTTATTCAATAGTAAACTCCATCACTGAGCAATTCCTTTCTTACTATTTTGTAAAACAAATTGAGGTTGGGCAGTCATTCATCATCAAGCTTGACATCAGTTTACATAAAATGGCATTTCCCTTTTGTTGGATTTAGAAGGTCACGGATTTGAATAGCTTTTGATTTTATAGCTTAGATCAACTGCAGCACAAATTTATATGTATCATTAAGTACACTTTTGGTTTTGATGGCTGTTTATTTACTTAAACAACGACTATTCCTGATCATGATGGTTAATTATTGACAGAGGCAAAAGTTTGTCTTTACACACACTTCTTAGATTAAATGACCACAGCTTATTTGATCAGATCATTAATTGACCATGTGACTTTTTTCCTGGTTTGTTTTGGTAATATTATAATGCCAGGTTTACCAGTTGTTAGTAATAACTTCGAAAATAAAACCTACTCGTAAAGTAATAGCTAACATGTTAATTAATGGAAATGAAGTTGGATTCTACAATAGAAAACCAAAACCGAAGGTAGTAACTTAGGAGTTGATCATTTACTTCCATGATAATACTGGCCTTCAGTACTTTTACAGACGAAATGCCAAGCATTTAGTCTGCTAAATATTTCTGCCCGTACTGCTATAAAACAGCAAGTTTATAGCTAGTTCATATGCAAGGAAGAAATGTTCAAAACGTTGTGCTTTTCATTCGTGGCATCGTTGCAAAGTTAAGTTGAGTCCACATCGAAATCGCTGATGTCGGCGTGTTAGACTGATAGCGATTTTTCCTCAGCCCCTGTGATGGATTTTCAGCCATTTTAAATTGGCTTAATTAAGATTAGTATGCATGATCCTGATAAATATCAGTATTAAATTTCAGATTTGTTGTTAAGTAGTCGATATTTTTGTTAGCCGTTATTCTGTCATTTTCTTCATAAATATATAACACATATATGTACTTATTTATGTGTTATTTCTGTTTATGTATTCAGTGCTCTTATCTATTGTATAATTAAATTTTGTAACCAGCCTATTGAGCACTTATTTAAAAACAGATATATCTTATAAATTACGTAGAAATTTTGTTCGGGAAACCGTATTTAAATGGAAATATTTATTAACCATTTTTCTTTGAGTTTTTATTACTAACAAGCTGAAAATATGTCGATATTAATCCATCAGACTTTTTCTACATCACTTTAGGAGAAGACTATATGGCCGCAAGCGCCGTGCAGGATCGGGCATAGGAGGAGGAAGGTATCGTGTGGTTTTACTTAGCCATATGATTCAATGTACATTTTAGACATTTCGTTACTCCATTTTCAGTTTACCAAATCATTTTTCTGTCGCGAAGCCTTTTCTCCACTTTACTTACGATGCAACAACCAACTGGCGTTCATTGCAAAAGTTTTGCTTATTGTATTTATTAAGGTTGAAATTCTTTACTAAAATTCCAAAATCAGAAAAGTTGCAAATTCTGGAAGTTTTTGAATAGCGACATAAAGCAATGAGAATTAAAAAATTTCGGATCTGGAAAATCCTACCTAGTACAGCAGAATCTCCTAGCACAAGTGGCTTAGCATTAATTTGTTGTTTGTTGACGTCACGTTATCATGTACTTATTGTTATTACCACATTATCTCGTGCGCCATGGTGTAAAGATATTGTTGACAATATTGGAAGGGCCTGCAAATACCCTTATGGGTGAAAAGAAAGAAGAAAATATTTGTGTTTTTCTGTAACACAGAAGTCTTGTTGAAAAAAAACTTTACCGCGGAGGAGAATGAAACAACTGACTCAAGGAGTTTGGAAGAGAATTGATTTAAGGAGGACAACCTTTAAAGTTTTATGCAGAAAGAGATAAACATAAGTTAATGAATAAGTGGAACAATTCACACAGAATGAAAAATGAATATCACGACCGTATATTAACAGAATAGAATTGCTAGTGTTGGCGTGAATACACACCACTTCATGCATTGCCGATTGTAAAACAAGCAAAATTCTATAATGGCGGACTCCATGTTAAAGTTTGGTGTGAATATTCAGGAGGCTGGGTACAAAAAGTAAACAAAGTGCATGATATGATATTTGTGTTGATAAAGCATCAGCTGATCGTGAAGCAGCAAATATGTTCTTTGACGAGTTTGCCAGAAGTGTGGATTCTGAAAATCTAGAGACACAACTAACCTGTAATGTCTGTAATGCTGTTGAGACATGGGTGTGACGTTATTGCCCCCAGGAAAGAATTGATTACAGCCGACGAGGAAGCGCCTGCAAGAGTTAAATATTTGAATAATGTAACATTCCATTAACATTCCATTACCACAGGAACCAGTACACATAAATAACAAGATCGTAATTTATGACAAGTATATCTCGTCGCTTCACTAAATTGCAGGAAATGGATATAGAAGAAGTTCTTCAAATCGGTAATGGAAAAGCCGAAATGATAATAGATCAATGTGTTCCTGATGATAGTTGTAACGAAAACAATGACATTGCAAGCACAGTGGAAAACAACTTCTTGAATGACTAGAACAACGTCCATTTTGTAAGAGAACAAGAAATTCCTGGCAGTGTATAAGATGTAAAAGAGACTGTTAGGACAAAAATCTCCAGCTGATAAGGCAGATGACACTGCACGATTGACAGCTTACTTTTGAAATGGTGTTATGCGAAAAAAATTCAATAGAATTGTTATAGAGCTACGTTAAGGGTGTATGTATACGTCTATGTATCTATGTATCTATGTATGTATGTATGTATATATTTGTGTATATATATACACATACACACACACACACACACATATATATATATATATATATATATATATATATTTACTGCGGATCTTGGTTTATTTCTGATTTACAAATATACTTATAATTGGATCTGTAATTCCATCTCTGTGACTAAATACCTATGAAATGAGACCACTTTATTTCATAATACAGCTTATATATATAACCTCGTCTTTACATATTAGGTTTTGCATTTGCCTTTGCAAAGTATTCTCGTTCCATTTGAATGAGTTTACAAGTAGGTATCAAATTTCAGGATTATGATGTCGTCCATTAATTTCTTACCACTTGTTTTGGGAGGAAGAGATAGCTTGTCACCTTGCCTAACCAAAGTTTGATTTTATAAAAGTTTTTTCCCTGGAGCATTTAAATACTGAATAAATACTATTTATTTCCCTTTTGTAGGCCACAATCGCTTTCTCCGAGACGGTCACCGCCTCGTCGCCGGGGGCGCTCAAGATCACGATCTCCACGATATCGCCGAAAGGATAGATCACGAAGTGGAAGCCGTGGTCGAGATAGATTTGATGGTGATCGTTAGATGAAAGATTCTGATGTTTTCTACTTTATCAACACTCATCTGAGTCCAGCTTCGAGAAAACTGCTCTTTAAAGTCAGCAAAAATGTTTCCCTCTTCGTTTAAGTTTATCTTGTACAATCATAGCTGTGTAATTTTTGTTTTTTTATCGAAAGACTGGGAGAAACTCATAAAAATATATGTTTGACTATAGCATTCCAGGATAACTTTATTTCATTGTTGCCTGTCAATATGGTTTTGAGGTAGTCATGGTAGTTAAAGCAAATAATTTGTTTTCAAGTGCTCTTGTGGAAAGTGATGGTAATATTAAAGGATCTGTCAACACTGGACATTGACTTATAGATTTTTTTGTACCTATTCTCTGTAGACAGCAATAGGATACTTTCCCAATAGGATTACTGTTTTGTGATGGGAGTGTTTGTTTTGGGGGAAGGGGTAGTTTAAAGCATTTCTTGTATTATTTTGTTTGGCTTCCCCATTGTTTTACATTGATCATCAGATATGACCCACTTGCATCATTGTTATTTAACCCATACTGATTGTGCGATGTCCTGTGCTTGTAACTTTTATTAAAAACTATGTTGAACAAATAATTCCATATTTCGAACGTTGCTTGACTCTATCCCAAAACTCAGTTGCAAAAATTAGATGAAAGAGTTTTAGATATGTATAAAAAATGATAAAATCGTTTTATGCTTCTCTTGATTAAAACTACAAAAGTAAGTTCATTTATCAACAGCTCTTCCACAACATTATGATCTCCGTTTGAGAAAATATCGTTATTTCACAATTATCTCGCACTGTGATCTTAATTCGATAAAAGGAAAGTTGATAAAGACTTTTCACGAGATGTAAGCTTTGGTTATGTGGCCCATGATTTTTTGTTTCTTTGGCAGAGAAAATGTGAATGTTGGATTGTATTGGACTTAAAAATATAGATTTTCTGCAGTGGTCATTATAGAAGTTTAACACCAGTATCTCGACACTGTTTTGAATAGTTTGTTGGTGCATATATAGCAGTGGTTTGGATTTTTTATATGCAACCAGCAGGAGATGCTATCAAACTGTATTTGTAGCAGTTGAAAACCTGTTACCAGTGTCGGCATAAAAATTCAAATGGTCCATTTTAACGGTAAATTCAACATTTTTAAACGTAAGCTTGTATGCAGCAACCTTTTCTTAAGCGGCGTTAGAAAAACTCCGATGCTGGTAGGTCTCGAATTAGGCACGTTATTTTGCCATTAAAATTGCCATTTGTGATTTGTCCACTGTTGAAACTGCTGAAACTGCCATGGCATAAGCCCAGTAGCCTGTGGTGAGATAACGGATTTCTTTTTCCATAACGTGAAAGACTTTTGCTTGATACTGGCAAGGAAGCCATTGTAGTACCTTAGAAATATAACTTACTTTTCGATATGCAGCTTTCTTGGGTGCATATCGAGGGTAACAGCATTCATGGTGAGAAAGGCTGAAAGACGTAGAGAAGTTGAAAGGTTTTTTTACCTCTTTGAAGCATTCATCGAGCATGCAACGTTATTGGCAGTAATTTGAAAATCCGTGGTATGTAATTTTAAAACCCTTCGTGACCTAAAGACTATAACAGAGAACTCGATTAGTAAACAGTTAATCTCACACCGACTATTACTGCATCGGTGTAATACAGGGACGTATTCTCGAGCCAATACTTTTTATTTTGAGGGTTTCAGGCGACGTTTCTTGTCAACAAAAAAGCAATGAATCCTTGCACATATCGCAGTGACGCCGAATTATTCCTTGCCTATCTTTACCAGGCAATCATTTTATCAGATAAAGTGTCAAACATTTCAAACAGGTTGATACCAATCAACTGTTGACAACTTTTTGAGATTGACACTTTACTGAAAAACTATTTTAAAACAATTATATCATATTGTGACAGTTTTTAGTGTAAAGTACGTTAAGTTATTTGTACACGAGGAGTACTACCGACACAACCCTACTTATTTTCAAACACGCTTAACAAAACATGAAAAAAATACTAGCTGGAGAGTCTCCATATTTAAATGCCAAAAACGAAGTAGAACTCAGCAGTAACAAGGAAGTATCAAGTGTGGATTAAACCACTTATAATTTGAAATATAGTTGCCATTCTTGATCATTTTTATATGGTTAAGTACCATACAACCATAAACCTACAAGACATATACAACTGTGAAAAAAGAGGGAAAGAAGATAACTTTTAAAGTCGTGTTGACTTCAAATGTTGTCTTATTAGTACTCCGAATAAAAACGAGCTCATTACATGGTTTTGCAAAACATACAATTTTATACCACCTTACGAAAATATGCATAAGCCACGATTTTACTAGCAAGATTGTGTTAATAAACAAGCCTTCACCTACAACTGAGAATCAAGCAGTCTTCTTCTTTGACTTTCGGCTTTTCCCTTTAGGGGTCGCCACAGCGGATTTGTCTCCTCCATTTCGCTCTGTCTGCTGCTTCATGTTGCTGCACTCCTGCAGCTCTCATGTCCTCTTCAATCACATCCATCTATCTTATCTTCGGTCTGCCTATTCGTCTTCTCCCAGGTATATCTATTTCCAGCATTCTCCTTCCTATATACTCTTTCTCTCTCCTGAGCACATGGCCAAACCACCTCAGTCTTGACTCCCTTTGCTTGTCTCCCAGTCTCCTCACATGCACAGTNACTCCCTTTGCTTGTCTCCCAGTCTCCTCACATGCGCAGTGCCTCATATACTCGTTTCGTATCCTGTCCAACCGGGTGATTCCCAACGACCATCGGAGCATTCGTAGTTCTGCCACCTCTAGCTGAGCCTCCTGTTTCCTTGATGTCGCCACTGTCTCTAGACCAAACAGTAATGCAGGTGTCACAACTGTCTTATATACTTTGCCCTTTACCTTCGGAGATATCTTCCTATCGCAAATAACACTCGTAACTTTCCTCTATCCGTTCCATCCCGCCTGTATTCGTTTTTTCAAGCAGTCTAATAGGTTTTTTTTACATTAGAAGCGAACTAAATCCAAGCTATCGCAAATGATTTTCTTAAACTCGGTATTCATATTTTTTTTAAATGCTTAAAACACCACAAAAGGAGGTATATTCCAGAGGGAAATTTGGAAGTTGTTAGTATTGAATCATTTGCTAGACTTCAAAGAAATCATTAATTATTTGGTCATAATTATAAGGAAATAGTTTTTCTTGGAGATAAAAATTGTGATGTGTTTGTTGAAGGATTCACCCGAAATTACCACAATGTTAATACAGCTGTTCACAATCCTGTCTTGATTTATGATACATTTGACCTGCCTCAATTAATTAATGGTCCAACGAGAAAGACTACAGCTGCATTTAATTGCTAATGTAATATCAACATAGGTTGCCGAATTATATTATTATAATAATATAATTATTAATTATTAAAAAACATACCCCAACGCGAACAATAACGGTTTCAGATAAGCATACCTCTTGTTGACTACTGATTTCAAAAAACTTGCTGGTACCAGTATGTACAGTATGTACGGAAGTATGTACGGAATAAAGTTCTATTAAACAGAAGTTCATACAAAAACATTGCTCTTTATAAAGGGGATTTGGAACGTATGGAAGACGGTCAGTTTCTTGTTGAATAAGAGATCAAAGTTGGCGAGTGTTCGTCGTCGTCGTTCGGTCCATCCTTAGCGTTGAGGGTCGGTGATCCGCGTTGCCGTCCACTCCAGCTTCCTCCATTTGCGTCTGTCCCGACATGCTCTCGTACATTCGTTGATGGACTTCGCCGTTCAATCGACAATGTTGTCGCTCCATCTCATTTTCTGCCTTCCTCTCTTCCTTTTTCCCTCTGTCATTCCTTGAGTGTTACTTGTCTTGATATTGAAGGTCACAATGTAAAAGACAACAACGGAATTGCACAGTCAGTGGATGATCGATAAAAAGTTTAGTGAAAACACACTGCACCAGGCGAATCCCCATACTATCTAATAAATATAAGATAAATGAAGAAAGTACACATTTCCGGTTTAGCACAAATTTTGATTCTGTTGTAAGGGCTCTCGATAAACTGAGGGCCCCCTTTAGCTTTGCCTAAGGTGATATTGAAAGCCTTTTTGCCTAAACTGTAGTTTCAGTCATCTTGCATTCTCGATGGAGGGTTTAAAGTATGTCAGTTGACTCGAAATAATTACTGATAGCTGGAAGATAGCACATGCGAGCCTCATCTTCAAAAGTGCTTCAACTAAAGATAAATTGAATTACAGGCCCATCTTCTCCACCTGTAGTTTCAAGATTGTTTCAGAGTTAATATTATTATACATGAAAGTTTCATTTATGATAAACTTTACAAGTAGATAAACTCAAACGGACATTTACGTGCAGGTAAGTATTGCTTCCGTGATTTGCATTCGGTTCTCTCCTGTTTACTGAACTGTGCCAATGACTAGTATCTAAATGCTTGTAAGGGGAAATATATCCACATGGTTTTCATTGATCTTATGAAACCCTTTGATACACTGGACTAAGATGTGGAATAAGATTATAAGACGCGTAATTACAAAATCGATAGCCTCGAAGATCGGTGGTTTAGCACATTCTAATATAGCTCCGATTCCGCAGATATCAAAATGGCGGTACCTGAAGGTTCTTGTCTTGAACCACATATTTTTTATTTATTTTCCCTTGAAAACCTCTAAAGCGACGTTAGTTAATTGATTTTCAATTAACTGAGATTTAATACAGACGTAATAGAAAAGGCTGCCCTTATGGTGAACGCTACAATTGGTGTTCCGTTGATTGAAAGGTAGTCGAGAGCGCCTTTAGTCTATAAGACGAGACCACACTGTCCACTCTGCTTAAGGCGCATTCCCCTTGAATGCTAATAACACTGGTCAGCAAGCAATTTTCATTGCACACGTGTTTATGTGCGTCCGATGCAGTTTTTGATGCTAATTTCAAATCTGCAGTCCGTTTTTCCATGGCACGTACAGTTTTAAAGATGATTTGATTTATTGACTTTTAAGTTACCATAGACTTCTGTGGAGTGTTAAGGGGGGAGGGTGTGTGTGTTGGATTATTAGTTATCTGATGAGATATGTAAGTCTAAGTACAAATTTCCCATCTTATAAAAAATTTCCTTGAAGTCTCTATAAGCTCCAAGGGTCGGCCTTGGTGTAATTGTTAATTCTGTTGGTGTACTTGCGAGCTTTAGCAGCTAGCCTTGAACCCAGCTCGTGCTTGGCAAACGACAAAGTTCATTTGCCATTCTCTTAAAGAGGTTTCCGAGTGTACTTTCCTTGTTGTTTAGCCTCAGGAAGGGCATCCGACTTGAAGAAATAAACCCTGACATATCACATCAGGGTGGGCACACAAAAAAGCCAAAATGACAGAAATGGCTTGACGCAAGTGAAAACGATACATAAGTCCCATTTAATATCAACAAAGAAAACCAATATGAAATCAAATATATTTCTCAATGCATAACAGCTCTGATGAAATTTGTCTTGAACTTGAGCAAAGATTTACTTGTATCCAATGCAATTTCTGCAGACATTCCATCATCTAAATTTAACCAATATCGATTTGTCTGATGAAGCATCTCCATGGATTTCATCATCTCAGTTTATCCAATCAGAATTTGTCTGATGAAATATTTCGTACTCTTATAGCGTGTCCTATAAAGAACATGCAGTGATTTCCTCATTTGTTTTCGTAATGTTAACACGTCTCGATAATGTAGAACTAGTTCTAATTTTTTTTGCTATGTCTGCGAAGGTACAATCACATCTGAGATTAAGAACTTTACAAGCTATGCTTTGACTGCCCACTGCGAAACTAAGACAAGTCATTAGCGCCGCACGTTATCTGCACATCCTGCTCAAGTGGGCCACGAGACTGGTACAACAAGCGGAAGGCACCCATGTCATTCGTCATCCCCATGATTTGGAGAGAGCCAAAAGACCATTTGACAGACTGTTACTTTTGCAAAATAGATGTCACAGACTATTCAACTAAGAACAAGTACAAAATGTGTATTCAAGCTTGAATTCTGCGGTGCCGCCTGTCTCTAACAATGAAAGTCTGTCAGTCCCAGCTCCACCGGATGATATTGAACCTTTAGAAGATGGTCCTGAAAGTCAAAATAGCGCTGAAGAAGATTATGTACCGGATGACAGCGACTTTGAGCCCCAGAAGTTTTCTCAGGCAAAGAAATAAGGTTCTACAGCTCTGTTCTTCTGTAGATGGCCCACTCCACTTTTGTAGTGTTATTGATGGACTTTTCAACCATTTATCTTTAAATCTTAATCCCGCAGACTGGCGCTTGTTTATCGATTCCTCAAAACGAAGTCTGAAAGCTATGCGTCTCTATTATGGAAAATTGAAACCATCCATTCCTATTGCACATTCAGTTCATCTTCATGAATCCTATGAGAATATGGTTTTCCTACTCCATGCCATTAACTACGACAGATTTTCATGGAAAACATGTGGAGATTTAAAAGTCATTGGAATGTTGATGGGAATGCAATCTGATTTTACAAAGTACAGTTGTTTTCTTTGTCTCTGGGATAGTCGAGCAACTGATAAACACCATGTAGAATCAAACTGGCCATCCAAAACATCATACACACCAGAGCAATGCAGTGTCAGGAATTGACCACTTGGGGATCCCCATAATGTCCTATTACCTCCTCTGCACATAAAACTTGGACTGACGAAGCAGTTCAAGACTCTTGGCAAAATAAACTTTAGAGGCTTTGAAGAAGTTTCCTAAAATTACAGTACTAATGTACTAATGTACATTAGTACTGTAATTACTCTAATTACAAAATACTAATGGAAGTCAGCTTCAAAACAACTTTGGGTGAGGTTAAACTACCAGCCTGTGATGCTTTTTGCTAGATCTGCAAGAATTTCTTGGGAAATGAGAAAGCAATGAACTACGAAGGAGGCATGAAAACTCTTTTGGGATACTACTCAGCAATGGGATGTTTCATGTCACTGAAGATTCATTTTCTGGACTCCCATCTTAATTTTTTCCCGGTGAACCTTGGATTAGTATCAGATGAAAATGGCGAGCGATTTCACCAGGATATAAGTGCTATGGAAAAACGGTACCAGGGTTTCTGGAATGACAGTATGCTAGCATATTACTGCTGAACACTATACTGTGATCAACCTGGTCAGGAGTTTCGTCAAAAGTCCGAGTCCCAGCGTTTTTAACTCATTTTGTGCACTGTAAGTACTAAAATTCTTGATGACTGCGGTCTTTCTGTATAAATTTTTTCTTTTTAGAAACAAAATGTTCTTTTATGAAAAAAACGACAAACCATTTTTATTTGATCTAAGCTTATAACATTAGAGATGATCTTTGTTTCTTGGTTTAATTAAACTGTAGAAGAATATAAAAAAACCTGAATAAAATCATATATATGTATATGCATATTTGTATTCAAATATATATATATATATATATATATATATTTATATATGTGTGTGTGTGAACCTGTACTGAAAAGTTGGTACGTGGCACATAAAAATGAAGAATATTTTTGTAATCAGTATGAAAAATTAGTTCAACCAGATAGATTTGTGTATCTGATGAAGAAAAAAAGTTAAATTTTGTTGACCAGTGTAAGTGAGGCTGTTATATACTGGAAGTTCCAGTTATTTCACTCTTGGAGAATGGGGTCTGTGAGGTCTGCAGTCATGAAAGATGATTGGTAGTAGGTATACGTACCTTTAATATATTAAACTGAATGTTAGAATCAATTTCAAGCACGAAACGATCTCGCTTTTCAGCTTGATCGTCTACAACAGACGCTATCGGATTGATTTTGTTGCCATTAAGCCCTGCTGTTGACAACCTCAAATTTTCTGCTTCTTAACAAAGTGAGTCATATTTAGCCAGATTCACCCAATATCAGTAGCGCATCACACACAAACACAGACACTTATTCTGGAACTCGTACTTGAGTCCTCAACATAAAGAACAACACCAACAAAATGAAACTTAAAAATTCCACTCATTTACGAAAATAAGAGTTGATTGATTTCAAGTACAAAATCATCTCGTTCTCAAATGTTTCTTTTTAGAAACCAAGTGTTACGAAAGAAATTAATAGCATTGGTAAACTTAGCATTTTCAGTGGTGAAGACAATGACATTTTCATGTGCACAGGAGAAGCCTGGACTTTTTGCCAATATGCAATCACCAAGAAGGAGATTATAACAGACGATGCCCAGCGCCTGGCTACGATAATGGGAAGGTGTTAAATATAATAATATATGACAATATAAGTTAACTCTGCAGTAATTCTTGTATAACCTGAGGCTGTATAACCTTTTCGTATGGGACTAAAGAAGAAAGCAAAATGTACTGACAATAATTTCTTAATGAGATAAAAAGTTACCAATACCAGTACTCTTCTTTATCTTTCGGCTGCTCTCATCAGGGGTCGCCACAACGGATCATATTCCTCTATTTGGTGGGGTCAGCAACATCCTCTATTCTAACTCCTTTCGCCCTCATGTCCTCTTCAACTGCGTCCATAGACCGTCTCCTTGGTCTCCCTCTCTTCCTCCTTCCAGGCAAATGTATCTCTAACATTCTCCTCCCGATGTAGTTCTCTTCCCTTCTGATCACATGTCCAAACTAACTCAGTCTTGCCTCCCTTACCAATACCAGCCCAATGTTAACTAAAAGTGAAAATTTGCTATTGCCATGTTGTGAAAGGGGAAACAACTTTTCTTGCTCAAATTAAAAGCACACGGTAGGTTAACTGAATGTAGAAATTTGCTAGTGATTAAGTGTATAGTCTAATCTTGTCTTAAAAGAGTTTCAAAATGGCTAACCCATCTATGAAAATAAGAGATTTTATTATAATCCCCTGATAATAACACAGGCGCTGTAGTCAACATACTGAATTCATTTTCCATTGCATTGTGGGTACTGGAGAGTGATCTCTTAGCATTAGATACCTTACAGCAATCTAAAATAACAAAAAAGTAATCAAAATAATTCACATTGTATATTTTATGGCCTACCTCATTAATAATACACTTTCCCTGCCTTTAAAGGACGCAAATCTTCCTTTATAGTGTGTCGCTCGGGTTGGAAATTCTCCATTTAATGAAGAAAGCATCAAAATTGGCTCACACAATTGGACACGCTGAAAAAGATCCAAGGCAGCAGACAATCAAAATTTCTATTTTCATGATTTTTACATAGCATTTTGTACCCTTTACTTTTTTTGGTAGGAAGGAGAAAAAGGACTGAAACTAGTAAATTAAATTTAAAAATAGACTTCTGTGATATTTTGGCCGAGTCCTATTTTTTTATTTATTAATTGAAAAATAGGGCTGTGTACTATAATTTTTGGTCTAAAAATAAATCACGTTTTCATTCATTCTGCAAAAGCTGGTGTATATAGCTTCATAACGTTAGCACATCATTTAAACTGTATTTTATACCTTGTACATTTATTTTGTGAGAAACAAGAAAAGGACTGGGTTCCACTACTGCTACCCAAAATAACCGTTCTGCGGCGAAATTTTGATTCTGCCTGCCTTGTATCTCTTTCAGCTTGTCCAACTTTGTAAGTGGGCGAATTTTCATGCTTTCTTCTTAAAATGGACAATTGGAAAAGGATTTCCGTCCTGTGCAACCACACTATTGAGATAAAAACAAGTTATTTGATTTATCTATAGGTTTATTTATGGAACCTAGTTTCACCGTAAGGAATAATGATAGCCAGTTCAGTACAGATTACTTGCTTATTTTATTTTTTACCATAAACTTTTTGAACTTGTCATTTGTTGCTTTCTCCACTTATTGCAGAGAAACGAAGTAGGCGAAGTACTATTTGGCACCTGGCTGAGGCCCTGGTACGATAAACTGTCGACTTAACGACTCAGCTGCTAGTGCTTATATATCCTGTAGTTATTAGAATACCGTATTTCCTCAAATAATTGGCCAGAGGACTTATCTAAAAATTGCCCTTTGAATTAGGAGCTTATTTTACAATTAACAGAAAAGGAAACTTGAAAAAGAATAAACGTCATACTAAATTATTTTATTTAACACATTCAGACACTGAAAAAGGAAAAAGGAAAAGGGGGCGCTTATTGCAAAAATAGTACTCTAAAGGAGACGCTCAATCAAGAATGGGTGCTTAATTGAGGAAATGTGGTATGCTAATATGATATAACTTTTCTTATTGAAATAATAGATCTTAACAATATATATATATATATATATATATTTGTATGAACTGATAAGGACAAAATAAAATCATATATCTAGCAGCTTGTTATGATTTAGCCAAGTTCTAAATTCGTCGTCAACTGTTCTGATATCAACTCTGATGCCAATCGTACGGCAATTCAGAACGTGTTGAGGTGTTTGCACGTCACCGCATGTGCAGTTCGGACTATCAGCTAAGCCAATCTTATGCATGTAGCTTGCATGCCGTCCATAGCCAGATCTAATTCGGTTGAGAAGGACCCAGGGACGTCTCTTTAGATCGTGGCCCGTAGGTTTGTTCGAGGGTATTGGCATGTAAGTGCGAAGCATGTAGTCGGAGTTGTTCCAGCGGTTCTTCCAAGTAGACATCATCCATGTGTCAGGAGACAAGTTTTCGTTGTTTTGGCTTGACAGAGTGTTCATTCGTGTGGATAGAGGCATTCTGCTTTTGAGGCGGACGTTGACAAGGGGTGAAGTTGCAGGATGGTGGAACAGGTGCGAGTCTTCCATTGCACGTTTACGCATATTCAGAATGTTTCTGTCTCGCCGTATGTCCGGGGGCTCGATGCCACAGAGGATTGGAAGGAGAGCGGTTGGAGTGGATTTTATTGAACCACTAACAGTTCTCATGCATTCGTTCAGACATACGTCTAGCTTCTTACAGTGGGGGCTCTGACTCCACACTGGGGAGCAGTACTCTGCCACTGAATAGCATAGTGCTAGTGCTGAGGTGCGAAGCGTGGTGAAATCAGCGCCCCAGTTATTACTAGCAAGTCTTTTTAGCAGGCTACACCGTTTTCTTGTTTTCTCTGCGACAGTTTGTAGGTGTTTTTTGTATGACAGAGTCCTGTCAAGGGTCACGCCAAGATATTTTGGGGTCTTGTCAAAGGCGATCCTTTCACCAGATGTCGAGACGTTAAGTTCGTAGTCAGCTTGGCAGTTGTTTAAATGGAAAGTGCTTGCAACAGTCTTAGTTGTGTTTAATTTGAGGCGCCAGTTATGGAAATAAGTCCTCAATTTGTCAAGGTCACCCGATAGTACTCTCTCGATCACCCGAAATTGTTTGTCACTGTGCATGAGGGCGATATCATCTGCATAGATGTACTTGTTACTGATCGTGTCAGGGATGTCGTAAGTGTACAGATTAAATAGTGCAGGCGCAATGACGGAGCCCTGTGGGACACCATTGGTGAGTGTTCTGCAGCGAGATTTCCCCTTTCCGATGTGTACGTGGAAGCGCCGTTGGGATATCATACTCATGATCACGTATACCATCTCTTTACTAGGAATAGTTCTTAGTAGTTTCAGGGTAAGTCCACGGTGCCAAACTGTATCGTAGGCAGCGGATAGGTCTACTAGGACGATACCAGCTTTCATGCGTTTGTCGAAGGATGTCTCGATGTCTTCTGTAAGAAGTGCGACTTGATCAAGAGTGCAGCGGCCTTGTCTGAAACCAGCTTGCTCTTTGGGAAGAACAGATTCCATAGCAGGTTTGATTCGGTTATAAATAAGGCGTTCATAGAGTTTGTAGGCTATGCATAGGAGGCTGATTGGTCTGTAGCTTTTTGCATTGTCAGGAGGCTTGTTGGGCTTGAGGACAGCAATGACTTTTGCAAGTTTCCATACTTTTGGGAGCTTTTTCGAGTGGATACATTGAGTGAAGAGCGACCGAAGCCATTGTAAACAGTTCTCATGTAAGTGTAGAAAGAATTCAGGGTGCAGATTGTCAGGGCCTGGGGCCTTGCCAGCTTTTAGAGTCTTAATAGCAGCGGTAATTTCGTCGATAGAGAAATCGTTACACAAGTTCTGATCAGCTGATGGAGCATTCCAAGCCATCTTCAGTTGTCGGTTAACATCTCTTGTGAATTCGCGATTTGGTTTATCAAATTTGCCGTTCTTTAAGAGGCAGGAGGCAACTGCGTTTGCACTGACAGAATGTGGGTTGGGTGATACATTCTTCCTGCCCGTGAGCTTGTTGATGGTTGCCCAGGCTTTCCTACTAGATCGTTTCATATCGATACCTTCAACTGTTGACAGCCACGCTTCCTTTCGTCTTGTAGACAAGTGAGCGATAAGTTTGTTTGCTGTTTCGTGTCTTTCAGCTGTTGTTTGAGCTTGTTCGTGGTCTTTCGCAAGCTTACTACATGTATCGTCCCACTTTGGAATGTACGATTTACGAAAGCCCCTCGGACCGCAGTCTTTGGCCAGGTTCAAGAGTTTGTTCTGGAAAGCAGTGTAACAGGTGTTGATGTCGGTGGTGTACATAGAAGGAAGATCGTCGCACATGCTAGCAGATTCGTTTTTGAAACGACTCCAGTCAGCCTTGTTGAAATTCCACCGAGGAAGTGGAGAAGATGGTGTGTACTGGATCAACGCAGGGTGGTTTATGATGGTCGGACGATGTTGTGACTTGGGAAAGCTTCCACCGATTTTGTGGACTGGGTGTGGCCAAGAACTGCTTGCATCCGATGAGGAGAACGAAAGGTCTGGGTTGGCGGAAGTACCCTATGCAGCTGAGTCGAATGATTTTGGCTGTTTAGGATCGTATAGTAACTTGAGTTCCATTGTACTTGCCTACTCGTAGAGGGCTTCACCATCGCGATTATTCTTTCGATAGCCCCAAGAGGTGTGGTGGCAGTTGAAGTCCCCTGAATGAATGACTGGGTGGTCATAAAGAGGGGGCGGTACAAATGGAGAATTCGGTGGTTTGTAGATGTTGGTAATCGTTATATCGTCGTTAATCCTGATGGTTAGCCACTGCATTTCACTGTCTTTGCTCTTTTCAACAAGTTGTGCAGTGAGATCATTTCTGACGAGGGTAGCAATACCGTGCTTGTTGTCGTGAACAGCATCGATTAGTGTGTAGCTATAGATCGTGATTTTGTCATTGTTGGTGGTGTGTGTTTCTTGGAGCAAGATGACGGAAACTGAATTTTTCATGGCGATGTTTTGTATAACTTCACATTTAGGTACCGATATGCCTTCGACGTTAAGTTGAAGGATTGCTGGGCCCGATTGTTCGAGAAGTTTCTTCATGATCAAGCAGTACAGTTATGATTTCTAATGTCTTTGTCGTTCGGGTAATTAGCTTCCCTGCAAAACAGGTACTCACGGTGGGGACCACGAGAAGATTGCCATCATCCCCCCCATCTTAACAATGTTTGAAATAGACAAACATTGTTAAGATCGGTCAAAACCCAAATGCCGTGTACCCCTCTGTAATCTGCTGTATTTCATGACTAATGCATGAATCAATGAGGTTTTCCCCAGTTGTGCCCCTCACATTACTCAGCATGTTATGATCCAGCTATCTATATCACATCTGGCCTTATAGACATCATTATCTATGGCCCTTGTGATTATTATGACTGTTAAGAGTGAATTATAATTCAAGTGCATATAGAATATTTAGAAGAAAAAAAGCCACATATATGAAATTTAGCTCGTGTCGTTAAAACATGCTTTGGAATATGGACATATGAAAATACTTAAATATCATGAACGTATTCAACACAAAATCAATATCAATGGCAGTTTAAGAACCAAATATCTGGTTTGTGATTGACTGGAGTTTTTGATAACACATTGGCTCAACAAAAAGGGCTATCCAATAGAATGAGAACGCTCTAGCCTTTTCCATCCATTTGTAAAGGCAAAAGAGATCAAGGACTGCTCTTACCATTTAATTACAGCAAAAAAAGTAAAATCAGGGTTAGTGGGTTGTTCATGTTAGTCATTTTCTCTTTATTTATCTTCTAATCTACTTTTGCTGGAATATTAATCAATGTTTAAGAAGCATTATAAATTAAAATTTAGCTCTGTAAGACGAGATGTGCATGAGTTTCAGATAGGAAGTACTTATCTAATGTATAACAAGATAAAATAATATATAGAATAATAATAAAAAGAGAAACGACTTACTTTTATCTAAATAATCTGGGTGCTCTCTGATTTTAATGAGCAAAAACTCAAACCATTAACTGCTAACCACGTTAGCTGTTAATGGTTGCTTATTATATTAGTATTAGTAATAAACTGTATTGTGTCAAAATGTCCGACGTTAGCTACAAAAATCAAGAGGAGTTTTGTAATAAAATGTGTTTTGAACTGTGGCTTTAATCATTTGAGATATTTAAATTATAGTTTGAATTATTACCCCCTCTTAACTACAAATCAGAGAATATCAGCTTTTGACTCTAGGCTCTTCAACTGCACTCTTTCATCATCATGCTGTACAAATCACCTTCAGTAAAAGTTGCCTTTTTAAGCCAGGCAATTGTTTCATGAAACTAGAACTTTTGAACCAATTCATTTGGGATATTATATCACTTCTTTAAGAGTGAAGCATCCTTGATAGTCTAATGTCGAGATAGAGCGCTGTCCTGCACTACCGGAATATAAAATCTCCTGCATCTTCTGTTTTGTGTCCTCAGTTACCTGCAAACAAAGTGCAAAAATCAAGGTGAAGTTGTAAATACTAATCACTGCAAATACCAGTCGGTTGCTTTAAACTTTTTATTGCATTTAGAAGGAGGAATTACTTTGCATGAATTAAGTACTGTTGTCCAAAATATAGGGGATAGCCAAAATATTTTTATTTCCACCGAGATCTCCCTAATTACACTGACTTTGCCTATGAAGGTTATTCCTTTCCGAATTTCTGGGTTCGTAACTTTATGTATAATTCTATCTAATGCGACTTTAAATCGCAATGTTATTTTCAAAAATGCATTATATATCAAAATGAGTGGTGTTTCAAAATTTTACTTTTACGCTTTTTTATCACTTTACGTTTTTACAGAACTTGTATAAATACCCTTTTTATTTGAAATGATGCTATGTAATATAAATACTAAATATAATAAATATAAATACTAAATGATAAATGAGAGCTAGAAAAAATAATGATCAAAGGAGAAAAGTGTCGCTTGCATGAATAGAAGCAAATTGACAGAAATATCTTGAGTGAATGGACAGCAGAAGTAAATGGCGTCTACTTTACGTCAGGACAAAATCATACACTTACAAAATGCAAAAAGCAATTTCTCTTCCTTTTTCTAGAAAATTTAGATTGAAATTCTTAAGGCAAAAACGAGAGATTAGCAGTGGAAAAGACATCCTTTGTAGCATACCTTTTTACATTATCAAGTTTCTTGCTACAAGGACTAGAGTACACGTAGTGTCAACCATTATTGTGAAGGTGGTTAAAATATCCTGGATTACCAATGGTTCTTGGTGAATTTGAATAATCTCCCAGCACAACATAGCATCTTTGTAGCTCACAATCACTTTATTCATCCTGTAATATTTCCTCGCCTGTCTCAGACTGTTAAACATTATCTACAGCTGTGAAAGTAGCTGGCCTGATATCAGCATATTCGTCAGTAATCCACATTTCTTAGTAAACCGTTTCCTGATGTCCACAATGACAATCTTTTTCACCATGTTCGACAGAAGACCCATTTATAAAGACTAAATTTCACAAATATATATACTTTCTAAAGATAATAATGATAAATAAGTAAATACGCTATTGACGACAGGACAAATAATGCGAATGTAAAAAAAATTTGATTTGTGGAGACCGGATGCAAATAAGAAAAGTGAAAGGGTGAGATTGTGGCTTGGTCTGACCACTGTCTGACACAGGGCGTAACGGACGTTAGTTATTTTAATTGAATACCTAAGAGCATATGACCTCTAGAGGCACTAGGAAGAATATTATTTTGATATTAACCTTTAAAGGTGGAGCTCTATTTGAAAATAAAGGAGTTCAAACCAATAATATTATAATGAGAGCAAAACAAGATGTATGTCGTTTAATTCTTAGATATCATTTTAATGAACATTAAAGACTCAGTTGCTTCTTGACTAACAGCATTGTGTTTTTTTGTGCACAGCAGATTTTTTCAGGTAAAATATCTGCCATACGAAATATTTGTTGTCATTTGATATCATCAGAGTCAAAAGCTACTGTTAGTTTTTTATTAAAATCATGATGATGAAGTGGTGTAAATTGCAACAAAATTGAGGGGCAAAATGCTTTGTCTTGAATAATGGATCAACTATCTAGTCTAAAATATTATATCATTCATCTGCAAATGACTTTGACAGTCTGGTAGCAAAAAGAGACAGAGATGAAGAGAAAATATAAAGCTACAGAATCTGACAAATATGAAAATATTTTGAAACGAAACTAAGGGAAGTAGATGAGGCAGATGATACCTCTTCAAAATGTTATACAAATGATGAGATTTATGAATATATGAATTTGTTTGGCGAAGGATCTCAATTTTAGAAAAAGAGATCTTGCAGAATTAGGCGTCCTATTGACGAGTTGTCTTTTGATGAAAGATTAATTAACTAGGAATATGTTTTTAGGTTAATATATAACAATATCGTCGATATTGTACCAACGCAACCAACGGAGGTATTTGATAGTCAAAAAATGATAACGTCTACATTTTAGGTCAAGTATACACAAATAATAACACTGGCCTGCGTTTAAAAACTTTTTTTTTCAAAGGTAGAATGTTTTTCAACTGATTTGTGCATTTTTTGGTTCGCTCAATCCTAAAATACCATCCATTTTCTTTGGTCAGGTCAAGTTTCTGAGATATGATTAGTGCACGTTTTGACCCTTGAATAGTATTCAGTTCAAGAAAAACATGGCTGTAGCTTGGCCAATCTTTCTTTTTATATAGAAAGCAAAACTGGAATAACCTCACTCTGAAACCGAAACTGCATTCATCTTCAACTTTAGGAAACTAAAATTGAACATTTTTCTGTTTACAGCTGGATCGTCATTTATTATTTAGCAGAGCTGAACTCCAGTCAATGTGACTTGACATCGCAAAGAATAGATGTAGTGTTTCTATTTAGTATTTGAGATCAAGAGAGAATGGATAGGAAATGTACACATCATCATGACAGGTTCTGTTATATATATGTGGTGTCTTGCAGGTTGTCAGGCAGGTTGTCAGGTTGTCTTCCAAAATTAACTGATTTTGTGAAGAGGGCACACCATGCTTAGTTAAGCTTGGAGACCAGGACAAGCCATTTGAGCCATATGTAACTGCAAACGTGTATTGAGAACCTGCATGATTGGAGAAGTAACAAAAGGAAAAGTATGCCATTAGCTGTTCCTATGGTGTGGAGAGAGGGCAAAGATCATGTGACAGACTGCTATTTTTGCATGACTAATCTTCAAGAAACCAATCGCAAGAAAAAGAATTGTGTTCAGTATTCTGATTCTCCGTCTCTTACAAGACCAGTCCCTCATGGTCCACACCTACCTGTTCCCATGCCAGATTTTGCAATGGAATCCAGCTCTGAATCTGAATCTGATAACACGTTTAACAGAATAGAGGGTGAAGAATACATGCCAGAAGAGAATTACCGGCAATTGGCTCTAAGACAAGCAGATCTCAATCACTGACACGAGAGCAAAACCTCTCAAAGGAATTGGCACAGCTTCTGGGTTCTTGTCTTTCGTGAGAACAATTTGCTGGCACCTGGAACAACATTCTACTGGTATCAGAGAGCGTAAAAGAGAATTTAGACAGTTCTTTAAAACCCAGAGAGTCCCGCTATTGGTTTACTGCAATGGCATTGTTGATTTGATGAAATAAATGGGGATGGACTACGTTGAAGAACTTTCAATAATTAGGGGTTCGCATGTCAGTCAAAATGCTCTTTCTACGGTCCCAGGAAGAGTGCGTATCTAGTGCTGAGTGATCATGCTAAGCATGGCACCTACTGTCTTTGCTTGTATTCAGCAGCCAGACTATCTGCTCGAATACCGTGATTGTTATAAGTAACAGGGAGAGTGTTTCCATCAGAACATTCATGTCATGGAAAGCTACCAAGGCCCGTGAGATGTGAACTTTCTTGCAGACAACTGTTGGTGTTTGAAGCGAGACGTGGTAGCTACTCAACACAGGAGAAAGTCACTAAAGAGGTCCTTCATCCAAAATTAGCCTTTGTATATTGTATAATCGTTATTTTCTGAAGTGTGTTAAATAAAATTCATGCTTTTTGTGAAGAACTAAATCCAAAATTAAAGGTAATAAATAGCACAAATGGGCGTTATTAACAATTCACTTACAACCTTGTATCTCAAAAACCTGGCCTAATTGAACAAAACTAGTATGACTTTTGGACTTTGCACAACAGACTACCCTAGAATCAGCTATCAGATGCTTGACCTTTAAAGCTTTGCAGGCCAGTGTAATAAAATTACTTGTAAATTACCTGAAGAAAATTAAAGAGATTATCTAAAAGCAGTGCCATAAAGAGTTTCGGAAAGATCTAGATTTTGAAACTACGTTATTTGTCAATGAGGTTAGAGTTTAAATTTTTAAAAGCAGTTTCCGATTCCATTCGCCATATGCTGGAGAGGCACACCAGCTCATCATTTTCAGAGTTGTATAATCTCCTCATTTTGCTTGTCACAATTTTATCCACGTTGGCAACAGTAGAACGGTTCTTCTAAAACCTCAAAAATATCAAAACATATGCAAGATGAAAAATGTTACAAGAAGGGCTTGAAGGATAAGTGCTGTTTTCAATTGAGAATACTGAGACCTAGACTCTTGACAAAAAATATAGTTGCAATCGAGTATGTATTAGTAGACTGAGGACCTTGCATGAAGCTTTTAAAATTACTGTTTAGCTGCAAACTTTAACGCATCATTTTACTGTGATGTAGATATATCTTGTTTTGTAGAAGTAGTTGAAACAAGTATACTTATGTCGTAAATCGTCATATTGTCACATTTGATTAGACATAGCTTTTTTATGTTTAGGTCTATTTTTATTTTGTGACGACTATAGCACGGAGAGGCGACCTGTCAAACTCGTCATGGCCCAGGGCTTTCTCTGTTATGCCACTGGTTTGGGCACACTGAAAATTGACGTAAATGTGGAGAATATTCCTAGAGAACTTATAGAGCCCTGCTTTCCTACAGAAAAACTCCCTGTGACACTAAAAAACTCACTTAGAAAAACAGTATGATGATCGTTATTTTGCTGACAATAGTTACACAAACTCGTATTTTCTCTGATCCGATCTGAATTTCTACTAAAAGATCTGCTGCATTTGAAGGACTTCTAAATGATCTTGGTCATAGTAACCAGGTCATAACAACAACGTAACTTACCAAAAGGAGAATCAAATTTACGTACGAATCAAAACAAATGTCAGATAAGGGATTAAAAACCTTAGTAACAAAACAAACAAGCCGCCGTTTGACGATAACAACATGCAGCATGACTGAAATCTAAATATTGACCTTGATGAAATAGTCCGAATTAGGCTGCGGTAATTACATAAATATCTCAGATTTAACCACACAAAATACCAACTGGTATATTTTCAACAGTCTAATACTCACCGAGCCTCAACGAAGTAATTTTTTTTTGAAAGAAGAAGGGGAAAAGTTTTACAATCTTAGGTATTTCAAATCAATCTAAGAAAAGAGAATGATTTTAGAATTTTTAAACAAGATTTAGGCAGAACATAATATTTCCCGACCATGAAGTTTTAGAGATATCCTAGAAGACGTCCTAAAATATCTAGGATCTCTAGGGTATCTCTGATACTTTGTATGCCTAAGTGATGTGATGGTCTCATCAATACGATTCAGGTTGAACTTTCCACAAAGTCTACGTGATATCCTAGAAGCGTCCTACAATTGTCCGGGGCTTCCCTGACACTTAATTCTACGTGATGCGGATTTAGCCTTTATTCATTAATGTCGATTTGCATCCCTATTTCTGAAAGTGAGCTTTAAACAGCATATTTTAGTTTCTTCTGCCAATCGAAGCTCTTTTAGTTTTCTTTTTGATTTTTAGCGAGTTTTAACTAATAAATAACTGTTTGTTTTTTTTGAAAAGGACATCTGTCATAACAGTATATATATATATATATATATATATATATATATTCGACACAGGAAATATGCCAAACCAACACTGACAAACTCCTTCAGCTAATAACAATAATATTTGACACAGGAAATGACTAAAGAAAGTATGCCAACATTTACTTGAGTAAANTATATATATATATATATATATATATGATATGACTGTAGATACATACTGTAAAAAAATTCCTATGTAATAATAATAATAATAATAAATTTAGTTTTAGTATTTGACTGAGCAAGCTTCACGTGAAAAACTGCAAGAGCAAATATAGCCTCGATTCTCTTTGGCTGGTGTGAAAACGAGGTTTTCCACTTCGTTTGTAAACTCCATCCACGATGAATTTGATTTCTTTTGAAACTGATTTTTTGGTATTTTGCTTGTTTTGATTAATTTGATTTGGTTTTGCCTTTTATTGTCATTTTTAATCGTTAGTTTTGGGCTAATTTTGTTTTCAGACTATGATAGAAATAATTAGTTCAATAGAATTTAACTGTCAACATGCAAAAATGGCCAAATTGCTTTCATCCCAGATTTCGAAATTAAATGGCCATGATGAAGGAAACGTAAAAATAAGTTACTAATTAAACATTGTAGGTTCTCAGCGCACAGTTATTTTCATAGTGTAGTAAAATCTGTTATTTTACGAATAAAATGAAGCCAATAACCAACTCTTAGTCGGAGAAAATACTCATAATTATCGTCTTAAAGATAACTATTGAAAGACGACATGATGCCTTGGAAATATTGAGCCTTGACCAAGTTGCAGAGAGATTAACGTGCTCATTTCTTTTCCATGTTATTATTTATTACCATTATCTATTGAGTATTGCTTACTATAATAGTATAAAAACTCATTCCAACAGTCGGGCAAAACTTTTCCTGGCTTTTACTGTAGATAATCCACTAACTGCATTTTACGGACACTGGTTTAAAAAAACACCACATATCTGGGAATGCTATCATAACAGGTGTAAGTAGCAAAGAAAATAAAATTTCCTTACCCCAAACCCCCTGCTACAGCAAGAGCCTGTGACAAATGCTCAAGAGTCAAATGGAAGTTGGTGGCATAGGTTACAATCCAGTCCACTATCTTGGATATCCTACCACATTTTGTGGCATCACAGTGACCTTAGTAAACGTAGTTCCGTATTATTTGAAGTTATAATTTTTGACATTAAATGTTAATCATTTGTTGTGAGAAAATGATAGGAAATGCTAAAAGGAGTAAAATAAATAGAGAAAAAATGGACTAATTTTGTCATGAATATTGGCTAGCTTTTGTAGACACTCATTTGATAAAAGTTACCTACATACGAGGGTTGAGTTTATGATACAGGTAGCCTTTGAAGTGTTATAGATATTATTTTATAATATTGTCAACATATATTTACTCAACTGCATTTATTAGAATTTCTAGAGTTTGTATATTTTCAGTATCAATATGTATCAGTAATTAAAAGGTGTCTTTAATAGTGTTTTTTAGTTCTCTTGTATGTATATATTTGAGACCACAAAGAAACACTGAAAAAGATTGGATACAAAAGTTTTAAACAAGTTTTTGGAAAGCAATCTGTTCAATCAATTAACTACAAACAACTGACAAACACTTAAACCAACCACATGAAAAAACTCATTGAAACAATATCAAAGTCAGTAGTTTCAAAGTAATAATAAATACAAAAATATAGAATGAAGTATCACTCTCATTGTCACCCTATCACTAATTGTCAGTTAGCAAGCAAGTAAAAAGCTACAGTTGTAAACAGTTCAAGCAACTGCCCTCTTTGCTTACAAAAATACTCCATTTTCTCTTCTATCCAAATAACAACCAACATAAACAAATGCAGGGAATTCTTAGGAGTGTCACCTTAAGGGTAAATTCATTTTGATCACTAAAAGCCCAAAGGCTGATAATGAAACTAATTGTAATTTTCCTTTCTTTTCTATGATCTAATTCTTGTGATTTTATTAATTTAGTACAAACTTGTAGTGTTTTTGTAAGGTTTTTCCATTATCATCATCAGTGTAAGAACATAAATCTCAAGGTTTTAAGCCAATAATCTAGGGTTTTTTCTGCATAAAATTGCATAATATACAGATGTGTATATATACATATATTAGAACTGAAAAACATTTTGCAAACATTTATTATGACTTTGTTATTGCTCTACTGTTCCAAAAATCAAGCAGTATTGATCAATTTAGCAACAACAATATTTCTGCATTTACTACTACCAGAACATATTTTCTGATATTATAATTGTCTGTTGCAAATTAACCAGTTACTTGGTTTGGCTTATGCAAGTAGACTTGTCAATGTAAAGTTGTACTATCATAAAATTTGCACTCTTTGGTTTGTGACTTAACGTTATTTGTTTGAAAAAGATTAGTTTTTTCTTCCTTCCCTTTTTAGGTAAATGATAATGTTAGCCAAATCTGAATGGGATGTTTATTGACCATGGTGATGACATTGGAGAAGCGTTTGGATCTTTCAAATATCTTTATCCCTTCCTTTTCTTAACCTTTTTTTTCATTCCATTTAATTTTTTAACAGATTATTTCTTATTCTTTTTCTGTATTGTACTTTGTTCATGTCATGTTATTTCTTTTGTAATTGTTGCCCCAAACTCCCCTATTTGAGAGCAATGATGAGGTTTTGGAAAAAAGAGGAAGCTTTCAGGAGTTCATGTTTAACACTTGGACTTCCAATGACCATTTCTACACTTGAACTGAGCTCTCCCAAATTATTGTGTTTTTTTTTGTTTTTAGCTCTTCATTTTTACCTGTTTTATGAAAATGTATTGATGAAATGAAATTTGCCAACAAAATCTATTGACTTGTTTGCACATTAAAGTTAAACCAATACACTTGCAACATTGTTTATGGATATAGTTAAGGGTCAACAGGTAGACAGTTTGCTAATAGTTAGTCTTGAAAAAGACTGAAAAGCAATCCTCTTCGAGATAAGCTCACTTGCCCAGCAAAGCTGCATGCATGCATAAATGTATTCTTCAGGTATATTGTCATTACCAATGAGAAGTTTATGAAATTATGTCTCTGCAAGAAATATCCTGGCACTGCTTTTTTAGAAGTGTTTGTTACATTTTATTTTATGCTCGTTAATTTGTGTTATTAATTTTATTGATATTGCTTTTCTACAACAGCCAAGATATTTTCCACATGCCCTCCTGTTGATGTTAGATGCTCATACTTGTCAGGGTCATTCTCTTCCCCGCCTTTGATCAGTTCTGCCTCATAACATAGTCATTTCCATGTCATATTTTTTGGTCATGTAACCTAACTCTTTCACCTTTCTCATTGCAGTCATTATTCTACACAGGAAATCTTAAGTGGGTTAGTTGTTCATTGTACTATGTGGCCCAGAATAGAAGAAGGGATGAAAAAATAGGGTTGGACATAATATACAAACATAGTAACTTTAGATGATATATTTTGACTAGTTTATTTATATATTAATTTACATACATTAAGTCATACATGTAGTATCTAAAATAGAAACTAGGAAATTCAATATTAAAAGCTGGCTTAATGTAATGAATGAATGGCTTGAATTGCTGAAGGGGTTGAAAAATTGTAACATATTTTACTAAATATCAAAAACTTGAAAAATCCTACAGAGTTTATGAAACAAAGCTGCCAGTACTTTATTAAAAAAGCAGAAAATCATAAGTGTTCTTTTTTGTTGCAGTGCATAGTGTCATGATTTAAGAAAAGTGGATCTTAAATGTAAATGTGTAACAGGATGGGATTGCAGCTGCACAGAAATGATAGAGATCCAAGGATTTCTAATGCAGTTTTATTATAAACAAATCATTTCTGTCAGATGAACGTCTTGTCTTCTTAGGAGATATCCAGCACGTCTTGCAATACCCAACTTCAAACACTACTCAACACTCAGGAGAAAGGGTATAATATTTATGTCAACTGAACATAGGTTGGGCAATGTTTTTGAGATCCTAGCACTTAGTTGGCAACTATTGTACTTTCTGGACCTCAGTGTCAAATGGACATCAAAATGTGATAATTGTGTCTACCAAATAAGATAATTTTTGCTGAATGGAAACAGGTAATCTTGCAGCTTACAGATTACAAACTAATAATTTTCTGTTACTTGTGTCCAACACATGCCAACATGTAAAACAGATGTTAAACCGAATATAATGATGATGATGATGTGCAGATCTGTTATCATGGCATTTCCTGTCACATTCCTAAGCATAAAATACTATCACATGATCATGAGCAAAGCAAAATTGAGATAATAATATAACTATAATATAATTATTGTACTGAGGCTTGTACTGCCCTGGTGAGCCTCTCACAAATGTAGAGTATTTTGGAAGACTTCCTATAGTACTAGATAGAATGGAGTTGGAAGATGTCATTCGACAAGACTGACAAATCATTTGTTTTTATTTTAAGTGATTTTTGTTTACATCACGTTTATTTTGCTGAAATTCAATGACTAATAAATTATTGAGCACTTCACTGGAAAGTCCCACTGCTAGCCATTTTACTTCCCACCAATGTGCTATGAATTGAAATGTTTTTCAGGCAAGGTATTGTGTTTACAAAAACAGTAGCTGTGATTTGTAATTGTGGACAGAAATTACTCGTATGGACTTGGTTTGAATGTATCAAACAATAAAGAAAGAGGTATAGCAAAATAGCCCACCCAGAATACGAAAAACAATTGATGTAAGTGACCATGTGAAAAAGTGGAACTCCAAATGGATCTTTAGCTTAGCTACACCACATGAAGCTGTCAGATGAGTTTTCAGAATCCCTGTTTTTGAAAATGATCTTTTACTAACATCATTCCAAGGAAAGCCAATAAAAATTATTTGCAATGGTACATTGCTTGTTGGATCATTTTTGAACCTCTTTAGGGCTTATAAATTGTTTAAAATTGCCAAGTCCAGTTTTACATTATCAGTAGAGATCTCCAGCAGCAAGGTTTGTCAAATCCATTATGGTATTATCTTGATAAACAGCTAGGGAAAACCAATAGTATATTAAAATGCCACATAAGCCTCCCCTGGTTTTCCATGGAAAGCCTTTAAACAGCATTTTCTTATGGTGTAGTTTGTACTGAAAAACATCATGCTCAACCTTTTCTGTTATTGTTGCTGTTGCCATATGTAGACCTTCAAAGTGCATTGGCTTGTAGAACTCTCTTGAAGAGTTGATAAAATAAGAGCTTGCTCTTGCATCATGATCTTAATAGGTTGACTTCTTTTCATAACTACAGTTGCTTCACCAGTATCATAGTGTTTGTCCAATTGCACAGTAATGCAAAAAACAATTGAAATGAGTCATCATTCTGGTTCCATTTCATCATATTCACTGACTTTTTTTCATTGTCCCAAGATTCAAATGTTGATAGACTTTGGTCATGCAGTTTGGCATAGCTAATCAAGTTCCTTTATGGTCATACTTGTGCCTGAACAAGTACAGTACTTGATCATTTTTATGCTAGTTTTAGGCATGCTGCCTTGATCCTTTTGTCTCATAGGAGACTCTGCATATCTTCAAAGTTATTGATCTCTTTCAAAGGTATTGAGGGTGTCTTTATGAGTCCACCTGGTTACCCTACATCTCCTTGATCATAAGTCATGTGGGTTGTCAGATCATCACATGCCAATTTCAAAGAATGACCATGACAGTGTACTTAAAGGCAAGGTCCATTTTCCATTTTTGCGATTGTTGCTATACTGTTTTTTCTCCCATCATGACAACTGCTCCATCATAGTATTCCCCCCCCTCTCCCCATTTGCATCCCAAATATCAAGGTCAGCTCGTTTTTTAAAATTTTAAATGTAATCTGAAATAGTTTTTGCTTTTAAATCATCTGGTATCTGTATGACTAAGTAGTGTTAATGAGGCATTAGTTCATTACCTAATTATCAAATAGAAATGTTGTTCCTTCTAGGGTACATTACTTGTTTTATCAGCCATTATACTAAAGTACCTCCATTTGGAACTCTTTATTTTGTCAATAACTGTATATCATATAGCTTCATAAGTTCATTTAAAATTATCAGAGAAGTAAACTTGTTTAACTTTTTACAAAGTTAATAACCAGAGTTTTTTGCCTAAACATTTAAAACGTAGGAGAGCTAAAAATTTATTTGCCTCAATTCTGCTGTTAGGATCCTTTTAACCATGAATTACCATTTCCTAGTATAAAAGGAACTAAAGTGACTGCAAAATTTTAGCAACCGTCATCCTGTTTCATTGCATTTCTTGTTGTACACAATTGTCAATCATCACAGATATTCCCTGAGTAGTTTTTAGGATGGTGGTGAGGGATAGTGTGACTGCCTTATGTGCTTCACTCTACTGCTGCCTTTAAAAACCTTTAGCCAGTTCTGGTACATTTTTCTATTTTTAGAACCTTTTTATGTGAAAATACCTTCCTGTGATGGGGTATTGCAAACTCTACTTTATCTTCAACAGATATGACATAGGTTTGTTCAAGGAGTTCATAGTTGTGATACAATGGCAGGGACATTTTGCTTATCTCACAATACCCAACCCAGACAGTTATGATGTAAAAAATTAAGTATCAAGAATAGGCCTATAATATACAACACCACTGTAACATGCAAAACACAAGATACTTTGAGTTCTTAAGTATCAAAGTTTGGCTCTTGTTTTTCTTGTGTAGTTGCTTTCAGCTTCATCGGTAAGCCTTTAAGGTGCATTAATTGTTCTGAACCCAACCGTAGTTGCTCTTGTAATGGATCGGTTACTGAGATAAAGTTCATTCTCTAAACTTTTGCAGAAAGTCCTCTACTTCCTTGACCATGATATGACTGATCCGAATATGAGCTACAAGAACTTTTGGAGCTGAAACGTTTTCTTACTGATTTATCACTTTGGTGTTGGAGGAGCATAAATTGTTGCAACCAGTGCCTCGTTCTTTGTGTACTTGTCGATTGCATCCAATATGCTGGATGAAAGTGACTAATCAGAGAACTGAAGGATTTGTTCAATTGTTGTATCGGTAACCTCGACTGATGGTGAATTTAAAGGTATTGAACTCAGTAGATCGAAACAGAGAAGGTTGTCGCAGGCGAAAAGACCGAAGTAAATTGTTTGGGTTTGTAGGTGGAATTTGAACTTAACCGAATATATCAGAAACATGCCTTTTAAGTACTTGAATCCAGGAATGTCATCTGGTGAAAGCAGGGCCAGAGTTATAAAACTTTAAATTTTATTTCAAGTCGAAATAGCGACCGAGTTATTCTACCTTTTATTATCTTTGTATATCGTATATTATCGTAGTATATATATATATATATATATATATACACACACACTCAACCTGCAGACTACCTTTTCGCCCTTTATAGATTTACTACGAGCTAAATTAAACGTATGGTTAAAGATCTCATTTCAGAGTCTTTCAGGATCAGCAACCTTGTGTTTCAGCAGTGTATTGTTATTCCAATAGGGATAGACCCTGATTCTTTAGCTAACCTGTACCATTATGAAAACTCTTATTACTAAACTTTCTCGGACTGAACGGTACTGCGGCTTCAAGTTCAAGCATACGTTTCGGTTCATTGATGATGCATGCTGCATTAACGACAATGAATTTGAAAAAGGCTTTCGTGAAATCTATCCAGACGAACTGCACCTAAAATATGAACATAAACGTAGCCACGCTACGTACCTGGAGTTAGAAATTATTATCGTAGATTGAATCTTAGTTTACAAACTTTCTGACAAAAGATATCAATTTCCTTTTTTATTATCAGAATGCCTGACCTTTCTGGAAGTCTCCCAGAGCATATATTTTATTGTTCAATATCATCTGAACTACTACGCATAGCCCGCCCATGCAACTCTACAGTGCGATTATTTTCTTTTCAAAGGTCCAAAATGGACTTTGGGAATGGGTAAACAAGGTGCTCTAAAAAGATGATGCGAAAATTCGGTAAGATGCATATTATTCATGGAGATGCATTTTCTTCGTTCAAAAAAAAGACATCAATAACCCACGTTATGAGTTAACAAAACATCTATACCTCTCTATGCTCTAAATTTCTTCCCGTTTTTTTCTCTTTATATACCCCTCTCTCCCTTCCATCTTTGTCTCTTTTCATGCTATTGTTATCTTTACTCATGTTCCTATACTACTACATTTCTTGTTCTCTCCACAGTCACCATTAGGGTGGCATCTGATCAGTGCTGCTGGAGAGCCATGTCGCGAAAATCATTTCGATTTTGAATGTCCGAAATGGTTGACATGGTCATCGACTGGATGATATCCATGATTTCTGCAATTACCACCAGACTCACTGCTCATTCTTTTATTTTAATCCATCACAATTTTATTACTTTTCTTTGTCATTCTTCTTGCCATATTTATCTTTCCATGACAATCATTCTTTCTTTCTTTTGTCATTTATCTGCAAACTTAATGTGTGTGTGTGTTGCTCGTTGTGTTACCCTTCGTATTGCCCTGCTGCTTGTTTATGTATGTGTCCTTTCCTCATGG
>RDPX01000354.1:572589-583528 GCA_003991215.1 Morbakka virulenta | reverse complement strand
AAGTGCAAAATGCGTGTTTAAACAAATATAAAATCATAAAAACGCAACGCAGTCATTGATTCTTTGTAGGATTGTGCAAGGCTCTGAGAAAATATACAATGAAACTCTTAGAAAATGTTTAAAATGCATTGTGTCTTTTGCTTTTTTAACTTCGTCTGACCATTACCATTACCAGCGTTACCGTTACATTTATTATCACTCACCCTTACTGTTACCCCCATTTTTATTATTACCACAATCACAAACATCACCATTACCATTATTCTTACCAGGATTACCATTACTAGCATTATCACTTACCATTACCGTTACTACCATTACCAATATTACCATTAGAATTACAATTAGCATTACCGTTACCATTACCATTAGTATTACCATTATCATTACCATTAACATTACAATTAGCATTACCATTATAATTACCATTAGCCTTACCATTATCATTACCATTACCATTACCATTATAATTACCATTAGCATTATCATTAGCAATACCATTATCATTACCATTAGCATTACCATTATAATTACCATTAGCCTTACCATTATCATTACCATTATAATTACCATTAGCATTATCATTAGCAATACCATTATCATTACCATTATCATTACCATCACCATTAACATTACCATTAGCATTACCATTATAATTACCATTAGCCTTACCATTATCATTACCATTACCATTACCATTACCATTATAATTACCATTAGCATTATCATTAGCAATATCATTATCATTACCATTATTATTACCATTAGCACTATCATTACCATTATCATTACTCCCACTATCACAATGACCGTCACCAACACCACTAGCGTCACCATTACCAACGTAGCCATTACCACCATTACTACTACCACCAGAAATGACAACAAGAAAAGCAACAGCAGTGGGCCCTGTATGGACCAGTCTATGAAGCGTCCAAAATAACTTGAGACACGGGAGAAAAATAACAAGATTGGTCCTTGGTTGAAAAAACGGAGCAAATTTATCTTTTCACCAACTGCTGGTAAACGTAAAGACTGTTTAAAATTAAAATGAAAATAAGCTAAAACCAGGATAAATACATTCTTTGCATTCAAATATTTTATCATTATAAAACTAGGATTAGCTCTTTGCTTTTTGTTTAGAACCAGTCCTGCTATATTGTTCTAAGAGTTCAGCTTGTGCCTGTGGTGTGGCAACATCGTATTTTTTAAACTCCATACTGTATTCACCCTTGCCCTACAAAGAAAAAGAAACCCAACTAAAACATCTCCCCTGTAAAATATATTTACTAGTGTAATTAAATTTGCTGACTACATAACATTTTCTTTGATTCTCTTGAAAGAGTAAGCTGATTTTTGAGGCTGAAAAGGTCAAGGTGCAACAAGTGAATCAAATACTTCTCGATGCAGTAACTATATTCTAATATATTATATCTTAAACACAGATATATAATTACGGTGCTGAAATTAGTTACGAGGTACTGAGTTAACAGGGCAGCGTACTAGTAAAATCAAAGTTTTGAGATCCCATCTAGCTCGACCCCCCAAGTTCTATCCTCTCGATATACACTGATGTGGATCCAGGAAAACGGCCAGATAAATATAACCAGAAAGAGCAGTTTAACTGTCACAAAGTAAGAAATTAACAGCCAAATCTTACAATACCAAAGATTTTTCACAGCTGTCTCAACGGCTATAAGTTTATCCTGTATGCTTTCAAGGAAAAGTGATTATGGATGGTAAAAGTAGCAAACAGCATGAATTGTGGTTAAGTGCCTCCAGTTCAATGATTTTCAAAGCGTCAAAAGGTAGGGGTGAACATCTATTATATCTAAAAAATTATGAACTTTATGGACTCAGAGGAAGCCATAGATGTAAGAGCTTTATCATGTCTTGAGTCTTGAGCTTTTTCTGAGCTACGTTTCGAAAGATACTTCTCCTATAGTCAGGCTAGGAGAAGTATCTCTCGATGGGAGAAGTATCTCGAAACGCAGCTCAGAAAAAGTTTACAACTCATAACATGATAAAGCTCTTACATCTATCTACTACATCTATTGGTTATCTCAGGGGATTGGATGCATGCAAACCGGCTCAGAGCAACTTACCCAGTATTACTTATGTTGCCAGTACTGAGACGCTGGTTGAAGATGGTTGATAAGATCCTTGGGCTTCTGGGTGTTAATATCTAATGAAAGGCCCTTGTAGGTCTTTGACTAGATATCAAAGGCCTATCAAATATAAAATGCTTTACTCCAAATACGAATGAATTAAGTCGAATGACCACCATCATGGGAAACATAATGTCATGCTGGTTAGTGAGGGCAGCTGAAAACCGAGGAGCATCAAATGCGTGGAATGAGCTCCCACCACACTTAGTCAAAGGCTTTCGTAAAGCTAACAAGACCCATATTGAATTCGCTCTGGTTGTAGCTTCTTCTTATCTCTAACGGGAGCCAATATCGTATCCATTTTAACTCCACTAGGGCGAATACCAAAATGAGAATCGCACCTTCTCTTAAGTTGGGATCAGTCGATTGTATTCGATCAGACTGACTTATTTGTTTTGTTGTTGCTTGTTTTAACGCCACCCCCTTCCCCCATCCGTAACTGGGGCTCAGACGGTGCCCTTCACAGGGACTTGGATTTGGCTGTGAGGAATTTCTTGGCCGGATGCTCTTCCTGGCGTCAACCAATGGTTGGTTTTTTTTTGTGAAATTCCCAAGTCGCCCGCTCGGGAAATCAGACCCGGAATTCCTGATTACATTGCAGTTACACTAACCATTAAGCCACGGCTCCTCGATCGGACTGACTATTCCTTGGTATTGATAACAAGACTTGCAATTATACCAAATTACGACAATAATCCAATTACGTGGTCGCCCTTTTTGAAGAATGATTTTTAAGATATGAGTCAAGGAGAAGTTTATGACGTCTGTAGTTCAGAACTTCAACCAGCTTATGTGAAGATTGAAGCTCGTACTGCTCTGTCCTGTTGGCCGCCCTTTAATGTCACGGCAATTCTTGAGATTTGTCCAGTCCTACGTATGCAAGGAAATGGGTCTATAAAATGCTCTTTTAATTTATTCTGGCTACCAGTGTTGTCATTCACGAAAAAAAGTCCTGTTGTTGGACTGCAAGGGAAAAGTTTTGGATTATGTTACTTCGATTATTCCAAAAAGCTACATTATGCAAGTCTCAAGCTCTTTTCCGTGATCATGCGTTTTACATTGCATGCATTTTCACCTCATCTCTTTTTGGGCTATGTGGTAACTTTCCTTTTTCACAAGGAAATGGGAATTTTGACGCTTGGTGCGAAGTGAAACCTCTTAGTAAACCCCGACAAACAACCATGGTGTTGTTTTCCAGTAAAGGCGATGAAATCTGTGCCATTTTTAATGCTCCCTTGCCCTCTGTCACAATTTTGTGACAGAGGGCTAGGGAGCTAAATCTTCTTCATTTCGTCCTTTCCAACACTCTAGTTGGGCTGATCACTAGGAATAGGAATAACAACATACTTGGCTTTGTATTTTCTCATTCTGCCATAGTCTTCATACAAGTCCCACCGAAATGGCTCTCAAACAAAATCAACGAAATTGAATTGTAAAATTTAGAATCTGCACCACGCATCGTTTATATGAACAATAGAAATGTAGGTTAAGCAATATTAGTACGTAATTAGGTACAATAAAAGGTTTCTTACTTGTGTCAGTGATCGCAGCTCGCTCGAGAATCCAAACATATCATTTAAAGGCACCTAAAATCAAAGAAATAATGTCTCAAAAATCGTAATGGATAGTTAAAACAAGAACAAATGAACATTGAATGAAACCACCGTCCCAAAAGGCGTCCATTACAAGTACAGTCCTCCCCGATCCGGATATCCTTCCAACCAAAATCCAAATGCCTGTTTCCTTTTCTTATTCTGGTTGGTCGATTTTCATTTTGGCAATTTAGCTTTGTAACATTTGTAAATCATTAAATAAGTATGTATTAGCCATTAAAACATTTTCAATTGTAGTTAATGATCGAAGTTGGCAGGTTGCATGACACTGAAATAAAATCCACTGTAAAAAAAGGCTGCTTAATCTTTACATTTCAACACCATTTTTGCTTGATTGTAGTAAAAGCAATCTGGAAACAAATACTCATCATCAAAATATAAATTATTTTTATTCATTCATTATACCATATATAATTATACTCTTGGTAGCAAACTATATAAATTGGTCTGACGCGACGAACCAGTATAAATATGCTAGCAACATTCAAATTAAAAAAATGACCAAGATGACATCAATCAAGAAGTAGTGTTTGTTGTTGGTAGCCTGTATTACTGAAAACAAAGAGAAACTTCAATTAAAAAAACAAGCATAACGACGCCTACAGCTAATTGGGTATTTTCATGTTCAGAATTGTTTCATTTGTGAACTATTTTCAAAATATACAGAAAGAAGAAGACAATATATATATATATCTACCACTGACAACTCGTGTTTTCACTCTCATAAAGAGCCAGGTATTCTAAAAGGACATCTCATTTTAAAACACATTTATATTTTAAAATTTTATCTCCTTTTCTTTTCAATTAAAAAATCACCTCTTAAGGGACCATTATGGAAATAAGGTCGGTTTGACCTTTTAATGTTATCACTGCCACTTCAATTAGGGGTGATCTGTCATTATTTTTATTTTAACTCAAATTGTAATATTTCTATGCAACATTCTTTTTAGTATTAATTTATACAAAAGTTTGTAAATTAACTTTAAATTGTAATTTATTGACTTTCTAGGCCTTTCTTTTTTTTAAACATTTGTAAACATTTTTCATTTTATGTTTGTGGCAAATAAAAACTTACTTACTTGCTTAATTGAATCACTTGTGTCATTCTAGATCCTCATCTTACAAAAATGAGAGGATTTCTGCATTTGATCAAGAATTAGGGTTTTAGAGGGTTGTCATTAATCAATTCCACCCAGAATTTACAGTCTTGTACAAATTAATGCGAACAATACTTAAAAAAGCAAATATTTCTATAATTAACGTTTAACTTATGTTTTGTAAAGAAGCCATTCTATTGCTGCTTTGTAATGGTTTCAAAGGAAATTCTATTTGATTTAGTAACATTCTCTTATGTTTTTCGTAACTTTGTTGAACATATGTTAAAAATCAAGCTGTAATACATTGAATAAAAGAAAGGTTTTTTTCTTGAAATTTTTTGTTTTTTTCGACGGTGTTCACATTAATTTGCACAAAACTGTATCATCCTTTTCAAGTGGACAAAAATAGTAAATGTCAAAGGATGATAAATTGCTATATTTTATGTGTAAAGAAAGGGTTTTAGCCACAAAGTATGGCTTCAATGGCAAGTGAAATTGTTACGTACCTCAGCATACAATGTAAAGTATTCATCAACTGCATCAGTACCAGAGACAACACCTTTTCTCTTGTTAATGCTACTCAAAACTGATCCCTGAAATGGAAATATGAAATACACTGTAACAGCAGCCGGATATCTCTACCAGTTATATTTTAAATGAAATATGACAAATACAACACGAACATTTTTCAGAAAACTGAGAACTATTGTTCTGTGCAGGTTTAAGGTGTCTTTACCAAATCATGATTCAAATTTTTGTTCTTCTTCATCAAATACGTCTTAAAACAAATTTAATCAATGTATTTTCTTACCACCCTACGACTAAAAAAGTCAACAGTAAACTTAGTCCTGACATCACTTCTTCCGAACATTAATAATTTGGTATAAAGATCAAGCTGTAAAGGATGTTGGATCAAAAATGTGAAGGATTGCAGTTGGATTTTTAAGAATAGACATGTCTAAGCTGTAAACTAATAATACTAACGTACATATGGTAATAAAATGTTGATTTTTTTTGCTTCTAGCCAAGAATTAAAATAAAAAAATGGCTCCTTACAGGCTGTTTGCCACTTTCTGTGACAGGCCATCTAATGTAGTTAAAGATATTATACCAGTTAGTTTTTTTAACGATATGGATCCGATGTGCATTGGGCAAAGATTGCCTACAATGCTTGAAAGTGAGAGGTAGACTTGGCATTAGGTATCACTCTAAAGTGCTTAATCTCTAAATTCTCACCGCATTTTCGGGTCAAGAATAATTTCTGTGCTACCGGCGAATCTTAATACACGACTTCGTGGATACTTTTTTGCCAACCACCTTTAAAAACGATTTTTCTCTATCTAGTATCTCCTATTTTAGTTCCATCGGTTAACAATAAAAGATTAAATATATGGATGAGCTTATTTAACTGGTGACAAGATACGAAGAAGTAAAGACAAGAAGCTAGTTTTACTGCAATTTTCTCATCTCGTCTCTAAAAAATACATTCTGAATAAACGGAGTCTTTTATTTTGGGTCTTGTTCCAAGCATAAACCGTCTTAAATTTATCCTCAAGAGTAAAATAACTCATTTCATTATTCATTTCAAGCGAACATAGACCAAGAACAAAAACATTCAAATAGCAGCCTCATAAAGCAAAAACAAAATTGATTCCAATTTCCTCCAGCTACTTTGAAATCTGCAAAAAGATGTGTGCATAGGTTAAGTTCGAATTTCCTTTTCCAGGCACATCCAAAACGGAAAACCATTTCGCGTCTCTTGTAAATAAACTTCTTCCTCAACATGTAAAATGATATTTTCAATTTCATCTAATATCATACCTTTTGACAGGTCCACCAATGCATAGAGTAGTACTTTCTTAACTATTGATTACAACCAACCGTTAGCACTAAAACATACCTAAGCCTTAGGAAAAACAATTGCGATTGGAAAAATTCTAGAGTTGCATGTGAAATAGGGGCAGCAAGGAAAGAGAATAATTCTCACGGGTTTTTTTTTCTTATTTTCTAATCCACTGGAAACGGTGGCATTATATACGCAAAGCCGAGGATCGCTATTTCTCATTTTTCTTCCTTTCCGACCTACTTTCTAACAAACGTTTTATTTACCATGAAAGTCACACTTTTTATCCAACCAAACAAAGTAGGATTCCATTAATTACGAAACACGTACAAGATGCAATTTAATCAAAACTAAACTTTTTCACTAAAACATATACATCCCATAACTAAAAACGTAAAAACCTTGAACATTATAAGTATCAAGATACGCGGTAGTAAGCCATGGGAATTTTCAAAGACAATTTTTACTCTGGTGTATACACCATCACCTGAATGTGTCCCCTTTGACAAAAAATGCATCCAAGGCATGAAATACAGTACCACCACTACACAGGCCAATCATATTAGCTTATTCCTATATTGTGGACGTCATTTACTTTCAAGGTTCGACTAAAAATAGGAGGTATCTAGTGTTAAACCATAAATTTTCTAAGCTGCCTCATGCGAGATTCTTACAGCCCCAAGTTGATTCCAGAAATATTTTCTTGAGCGATATAGCTCCTTCTCTTATACCCGTCTTTTGTTTCGGGAAACTACGGTTTCCAACGCTACACAAATCAATACCAGTGTTATCTAAACATAAATAACATTGAAAGAGTGTTGTCAAAGATAAACAACGAAAAACAGGAGAAAAAAAATTAAGCTACTCTGAACCAGCACACTGTTTTAATTTTACAAAATCTCTTGCTCTTCTTGCATGGAGCAGGTGCCTATAATTCCTAGGTGGGATGGAGGAGGATTCATATATGTGATTTTAATAAGGCATTAAATGATATGGCGAAAAAAGGAAACCGTACTGCAATCGAAACTGGCAGGTCAACAAATTAGTCAAACTGATAAAATATGTTTAAAAGACGCTGGTCAGTTGGTGCAACAGCTGGTCGCAAAAGCCATAGATGCTGATTCAAAACTAGTTTGGAGCGAATAAAATTTTCCAAATGTTCCTTAAATATTAAATTTTATCCTGTAGGAATAACGACTATTGATTTTAGCAGGTACTGTAGATATTTAGGGACGGCATAATATATATATATATATATATATATATATATATATATATATATATATAATGTTCAGGAAACTGGACTTAGCCAAATAAGATAAAAATGCAAAAACAGTTTTTAAAAAACCAACTTCCTGACTGTATATAAACCTGTCTACCTCCTCTAAAACAAAGAACTATAAATTAAATGCACACTTCAGAAGATAACACAATGAACATACAGAAGTTTACCTGCAAAGTATTTTTAAATGACTGAGTATTCTACCAACCTGGAATTCTTGAGGAACGACGACCTCGACGGACATGATGGGTTCTAATATAGTAGGGGATGCCTTTTCTGCAGCTAGTGAAATGACACAAAAAAAATGATGAAAAATCAAAAAGTGTTATTACTTTCAAATTCCGAAATGTCTTTTTCTTCTCTTCTATTTTCGTAATTCGCTCACAAAACTTAGTCTTTTCTATACGTATAATCATGGAACGTGTTCTGAGCTTTTCTCAATGGTACCTGCTTGGTTTGTTCCATCCCGTGTGACTCCTTTCTCTTAATGTCTTCATCTTCATAAAGATGTTGCTTCTTATTTTAATAAACCTTTCTGTGAATGTAGTTTCTTCCCTCAGTCAGCTCAATTCTGGAACTTTTTGGCTTCGGAGTGCTTTTCTCCATCATATGGTTTGAGTGCATTTAAGTCTAAGGTCAACTCTTGCCTTTTGACCTAACTTACCTCTTGTCTTCACTATATTTTGTTTGATGTTCTCGTTTTTAGCTTATTTTCAGTTCCATACACTCACTGATCTTATGCATTTTACATCTGTAGAAACTCAATAATCTTAGGGTTGAGCAAACGGCCAAATTGGCCATCTCTTCCAAACAGGATGAACATCTACCTATCTACTGCTCAGCTACAATTACAAGTGAATCTGTTTAATTCAATAACAATAAGGCAGGATAGAACAAAAACAAAAGTGAAAAAAATAAATTGGTGCGGCAAATTTATAACATTGCAGATGCTAAGAATATTTTGGCCAATCAAAAGTAAATAGATTTCATACTTTGAAAACTGCTGTTCAGTTTAGTAGTTTATCTGATTATGGTTCATTGATTGCTGTTATTTTTTGGCAAAATATCTTTACAATTGTATTATGACAAAATGTACTATTCGCTACGTTAAACTTATCTTACTGCTCACTATTCAACTGCACATTTGCCTCCTTGCATGCACTGTGAGAAATCCACATTGCGCATTTTCTCTTAATTCAGCTGAAACATCCCATAGGGCAAGGGCAACTCTAAATCTAGTAAAGTCTGGAAAGACCACATTTATAATCTGATGAGATCATACAAAACGGAAGTAAACATAGTTTAAAGCATGATTCAAAGAGAAAAATGCTTCTTGTTTTTCATAAATAGACAGAAGAAAGCTATCTAAAAAACCTGAAATTAATATATTTTACGTTTTATAAAAGTACGAAATTGGGTTTTCACTTTGGTTCCGTTTCTCCGCACACAAGTCTATGGACCTGAACTTAAAGTAACACGCATGATGTAAAACGTTATTAACTACAATAAGATCTAAAACATTTAAAAGAGGTTTTCCCTTCTTAATACATAAAGCAATACCTTGACGAAGAGCTCCAATAGCTGCCAAACGGAAAGCAACTTCACTTGAGTCCACTGCATGAAATGCGCCTAAAAAAGTTTAATATCACATTTTGTTTCAATTTATCAAAAGTTCTATAAACACATCTCTTCAAAAATGTTAAATGCCGTGATGTCTACTTGGGGTCATTTCAGTACACAAATAAAGACATTCAATATACATTCATTTCATTTCGTTTTTAATGTCGACCTGGATCCTCAAAGGGCCAATTACAAAACGGAATACAAAAGTTACGGTTTTGATATTAAAAGGACATGGACGAAGCTATTTTAAACACTCGAGTATCTAAATAAGTATAGAAAATATCGAAAAAAAAATCTTTTCGCCAGGACTTCGAATGTTTTACTACTCTTCCTTCATGGTTTAAGATACTTTTAATGTTCACACTTTATAGCCAGCCATAACCACAATTAACCAGATTATAACGATCAACGAAATGATTGCTCTTACTTTCATTACAACAGTACAGTAAACCAGGCATAGTTGGACTGAAATAGAAAGAAGTGTCCATGATCACGCTTAGTGGTTTTATAGGGTAAAATGGGGTATAAATAGGAGAGATCTATAATCAAAAATCAAAACAATAAAATCATGGAATGTGAAATAACGAGAATTTCCATGATTAGTGTTAGGAGTATTAGGTATGAATGACGAAAATTGAAATACGAAATGAATCGACCATAAGAAACTGCTTTTCGATGCACAGGCGAACATTGACGGTGTTAAAAATAGAAGGTAATGTCTTATGGGAAAAACCTTCAGTTCCGGCTACTAAAGTGCACAGTAAATGGTGCATGGTGTTTGGACTAAGCTTTTACTAATAAAAGCAGTCTTGCACCAGAAAAGATCTAGGAAATTACAAAGTGTCACATGAAACTAAACCCGTGAACAGTGATCCAAGGATAAAGAATTCACAATGGGCGATGGGGAAAGAAATGGGGGAACGATGAACGAAAAGAAAACATTATTGAAGAACGGAATGTGATACAGGCAGGAGAGTTGACACAGAGGAGTCAAGCAAGGGAAGTGGAATGCAAAAAAAGTGACCAATAATATGTTTGAAGACCTGTTACAAAATCTTTACAGGTATGGTAGCCAAGTACATGGAAGAGGATGCGATCACAAATGGAATTTGGGGTAAACGTCAGCTGAAGACATGCTCGGGAGTGTTTGGAACAGTGGATCAATTGTTGGTAGATAACGCTATAATGGATGAAGAGATAGGAAAAAAGAAAATTGACAGTAGGATTCTATGAGTATCAAAAAGTAATGACGAAAAGATGGCACACATGATTGGAATTTAATGACAGTGGAAATATAAAAGTGAGCAGATGGA
>RDPX01000354.1:527348-551297 GCA_003991215.1 Morbakka virulenta | reverse complement strand
AGAAAGCCTAGCAGAAAGTACAATGTACAGACACCAAAAAGGAATGTTACCAAAGAAAGCTGAACACGGTTATTAAAACACTGCATTCTGCGATTCGAAGGCTGCCAGACAGCACATTTCAATGAAAAAAGCAGATCTCTCAGAGAAGATACAAAATTGTATCATAGAGCGTCTCGAAGAAGAAAGTGATTGGAAAAGAATTTCAAAGCCCTTACCAAAAATTCTTAACACAGAAGGCTGGCTAAGAACTAACAAAGACGTAAAAATTGACTTAGAGTTCCTTGGTTTTCATCTTACCTATTTCTACGATCATTTCTCCATACTTTTATTAAATGCTGCAGTGACAACTTCAGTCGCAGTTTTGATAAATCAGTTTCATGATTTAATACACTGTGCAAAAGAACACTTGTGCGTTACTCCGACTCCTTATCAAATTTCTTCGCGTCTCATTTTACCTTTCCAAGTGTTCATCTTGAAAAGATATCCTTGCTTTAATAGAGCTATTATTTGCTATTTCAATTAGAAATGCAAAACATGAAAGAATTTTTTCGAAGGTAAATCAAGGTTAAACATTGCATCGCGCATTTGCAAGCTATTGTCATTTATATATTACACATAGGTACAATAATATTATGAAAAACGTGAAAGTAAAAAAACGTAAATTAAGTTCACTCTGTGTTATTGACTTTGGCGACGAACATTAGAATCCCACAGAGTTTGATTTCTTTGATGACTGATTAGTTTTTTTTATGTTTAGGTTCTGAAAATTCATTCATTCACTCTAGCAAGGCTAAGTTTACGTCAGTACAAGTGTTTGTATTTTCTTTATAATTCATCCAGTTCACATTGGTAAAACAGTCTGTAACATGTTTATCTATGATATTGTAAAATTACTAAAATAAGTAATTGTCTTCTCTATTCGTTATTTGATTTTGTTTTATTTAGTGTAGTTGACAAGTAGAAAGTATTTGAAAATGACGACATTTTCAAAATACTGTTATTCAAAGCATGTACTTGTTTTACTTCATTGCATTGTCAACATCGAAAGTCAAGTGAGAGGGAGGATGAGATTTTCCCTTTTAAAAAATGGGATTTTAGAATTTGTTTTCAACAAATATGTTAGTTACCTCGAGTTTGAAAGCTAAACCAACAAATGGTTTATCAGACTCTCGGCTTCCTTCCAATAGTACCTTTTGTTCTTTTCTGTAAGCAAAAGAATAAATAGTCAAAATAGTAGCAATATCAATGAAAAATAAACAGTACAAAGAAAAGGGGTATATGACCGGATCTCTGTCATTCTGCCTTAGTCAAAAATAAAATATCTATTTTACTCTTTAGGAAAATCAAACAATGTACCCGATTTTAAGTGATAACAGTTAGATGTTTTCATAATGACGTTGTTTCTTTGCAAAACCTCAATTGGAAAACATGTTCGATGAGGCTACAACGGAAAGAGAAATGCCACAGGGGCTCAAACCAGTGGCCATATGCAGAGTAGACTATGTTGCTACTGCTTCACTTAAGCACCGGAATGTTAGCTTGAACTTTTAGTAATTCTATATTTACATGACATTCTCGTACTAGTTGATAAAGAATCATGCTGCAGTCAGCAAAACAAATTCAGAGAACAAACCCAATAGTACATGCGCCTGTCGCTGTTTGTTGGCTTGCGTGCTTTTAGAATCTCCAGATCTACGCTGTTGGAATTTTTACTCCTGTTAGGTTCAACAGAGCTGGGCAGGTTGAGGGACAAGAACCAGACTAAGCAAATAACGTGGTCTTCCAGATTGGGGGTTGGGCTCGGGCCTAAGAAACGGAAAAAAGCAAGCTAGTTATGGCAGCAACGACAGAGAGAATACCATTGATCCCGCAAAATATACATCAAAAGAATAGAGGAAATAGTAAGAACGCCAAGAGTTAAAGCCGCAAGAAAACAAGTGGCAGGAGATTGGAGATCCTAAATACTAAGAAAAACACAAAGGTCCCCTTCTGGAATGTACGCATTAAATACGAGACCAGTTAAGTATCCAAGGCAACGGCAGAAATGAAGTGGTATGGTTTTCATATCCCGGTGTGAGTGAAAGGTTGACAGATTCCGGGTGACAAACACTACAAGGGACACAGTGCTGTACTCCTGAAGAAATGACTATCTCCACGTACAGGAGATGAGTATTATTGTTACTAAAGGGATAGAAAAGACATTGATGGATTGGAAACCAGTTAGAAGTAGGCTAATGAAAGTGAAATAGTTCCACATAACATGTCTCAGAAAGGTGTCACGGGTATTTTGACCAAAAATAATCTCCAACAAAAAATGTCGGAAATCATACCAGCTTCAGAATAGAGAACCAATCACATAATGACGAAGAAGGAAATGGGTTAGGCAAGTGCATTAGTCCTGTGAAAATGAAAAATCCACTTATTCAAACTGCTTCAAGTAATAATTAAAGAATGTGAATTAATAAGTGTCAAATTTTCTCAGTTGTGTGTCTTTGATGATAATCCATCAAATGCCCATGTTGCTCCATATAACACTACTTTTATTGCTGACTCTATGCTACCTTCATTTAACCTTTTTTTCATTTCCACGCAATTTTCTTGCTGCAAGGACCAAATTTATTATCACTGGTGGTTTGTTTGGCAAATATGATAATAGGTTACCACAAGATATAGGTCTAATAATTAAAAACATTGATATTTTTTGCACTATTATCTGTGTCAATTTGCTATTGACCATATCACTTAACTTTCCGTAGTTCCTATATCGAAATCTAGCAAAGGGTCTAGCATATGGGTGAATACATATATTTTTAACGGGGTGAGGTGAAAATCTAGGTCTGACAAAATATGATTTGGCAACTTGAAGTATTTTAGATGAAAATCTACTTACTGTTCAGTATCCAATGCATAATTATCCACCTGAAGTGGGTTCGGTAGATAATCAATGACTCCATCAAGAAGTGGCTGAAATGTAAGTAATATTCTGATTAAGGTAAACTGAATGACAACATTTCTAACAGAAACGTTTTTACTTTAATCGCTTAATTTATTTGCCATAATTAGAAATAAACCAACACCGTGTATCATTTCTAAATAGATTCAACACTTGTGCGATACAGTTTTGGATGTGACACGAGACTTATTTAGACAACGTATCTCTTCAAAAACAATTGAAAATGCTATGAAAAACAAACCTTCCGCTTAAATAATCAAATTTCTTGTGAAAAGAACAGAATTCATTTTTGTAGTATTGACTATTTGGAAACCATATGCAATTGTTGGTTCTGAGGCTTTAGAAACAGAAAATTTACTTTTAGTGACAGTAATGATGATGATGATGATGATGATGATGTACACTTGAGTAAGGAAGGAATATTTTAGCTAGCCATATTTTCTGGTAATGAAAAACAATGTTGAAAAAACCTTGGGGCAATTTTTCATACTTGTTTGCTGATTTATTTCGTTAAACTCAAAAGGTTGGACCCTTCTTTTTCACTTCATTTGGCATTAGTTATAATTCATAATTGGGTTATCAAGCAAAAGAACCATAAAAAATATATTTGTATAGCACGATGAAAAACTGTGAACTATCAGATGATGAGGATACTTGGTTCAAATCGGTTTGTCTATGAGGGTGTTTTTATAGTTCAATTGTCATACGTTGAAATAAGGTTTTAAACTGTCATCATTTATTATGGATTTTCATAGCTTTTTATCATTGTAGTTAGTTAATAGAAGGTCCCTATTGTTAACTAGTTATTAATACAATGATTGAAAGCTCTAACTGGTATACGGCTAAATATCCTTTCTTGCGGTCAATTTTTCCACATCTGCGCTTCGGTTACTCGGCTGAAAATATGTTTATTGAGAATTAGAAGGATTAAAATAGTTGATTTCATTTTTAAAAATATGCCATGAGCCTGTTGAGCTGTTCAAAGTTTTTAAAAATACTCAATCTTTTCAATGTTAAATGTTAAATATGTCAAATCAAAAGTACTCACCCGATTTCAATTCTTTTTTCGGTAAAACTGTTCTACACCAATTTGACGCTAAAACTATTTCCCATAAATTGGGCGCCAAAAAACAAACAAACTCACAAGGGCTCTACAAACGAATACATGTGAAAACACAAAGGGCGTAATCAACCTAAGTAATTTTCATCATGCCTCACAACTTCTCGCATTGAAGTGATTCCGCTTACCAATCGAATAATTTGCAAATACCTACCTTCACAATATTTCAAAACTTGTATTGTTTATCGTGGAAAAAAGTAAACTTGCGCTTTATTTAAACCAACTAAGGAAGACGTGAAGTACAACAAATTCCTTGGCCTCGAAGGCATAAAACCATCAACACAAAATGAGAACTTTTACTTATTTCAGAAACCAAAAAAACCCCAATAATTTATTATACGTCGTACCTGCACTCCTTTGTTTTTGAGAGCTGTTCCCAAAAATACTGGTGTAAAATCCCTTTTTAGTGTCGACCTCCTTATAGCTGCCTGAATGTAAAAGAATCGGAAAGAAAAAGCAAGTTTCTTTTAAATCCTTACAACGTTCTTCGAAAAACGTTTAAAATATCAGTATTCATTCGCATTTCAAAACTGAAACCACTTTTATTTATAATGAAAGCATCGTGCCAATATAACAAAGAATCTTTTCTTAAATTACGATTGATGCAAAGAATTAAGTTGCAAGCTCATTTTTAAGGCAATATGATAGCCACATCAAATACATGGAATACAGTTAACATATGCATTTTTTAAAGGCCAATGGCGTCCAACACATGCTAGCATGTAAAACGGACGTTAAACCGAATATGATGATGATGATGATGATGATGATGATGATGATGAATGGCAATATCTAAAATGTAAAAAAAACCGAAACTGTCTAGGCTGGGAAATGCAAGATGAAGCTACAAATTTGATTCACCTCTGTAGTTTCCACACTTTATATGACGTTGGTCTAAGCACAAGGCTGAAAAAGTCATTTTTTAAAATTATGGTTTCGAAATTTCTTCAATTGGATAAAGACTTGGTACAAATATCCTCTTAAACTCGTTTCATGAATATTTAAAACAATTAAATAAGAGTAATGGCAATGAGACTAAACTAGAAGTAAATTATGAGATTTTTACTGAAGACAACAAAATACTTTTTAACTGTTTAACTGCAGAGAATGACATTGAAGTTGTAATCAACAAATTAAAAAACAACAAACTGGAATAAACTATGGAATTATAAAATTTGCAGTTAAAACACCTGCAAATATTAACTTTTCAATTTGATAGTGCTTAAGTCGGTAATTTTCCCAGAACTTTGGCTAATGAGTATTATCAAATCAATATACCAAAATGAAGGTAAGAAAATCGAACAAATCATTGCAGGAGCATCGTAAAAATCAACTGCCATGGTATACAGCAATATTGCCTTTCAAAGCTGCTTGATACTAAACAGGTATTAAATAAAAACCAGGCTGGCTTTAGAACTGGATATTCAACTAATGATTATATTTTAGATCTTTATTTGATAATTTAAAAATTTTTAAAGTAAAAAACTTTATTGTTCTTTTGTGGCATATGTAAAAGATTTAATTGTTAAAATTTATGGTATAAAAAGAGAATATTTAACAGTAATAAAAATATGTATAATAGCATAAAATCATTGACTGGAAATGATGATATATAAGTACAATATTCACGTGCAATAATGGGGTAAGACAAGGAGTAAATGTCTCTCCATTGTTTTTTACAATATCTTTAATGACTCTGGAACGTTTTTATTACTCTGCTGGTGGGGGCATCAACTATTTCAGTGCTGATAATAAAGATATATTAATATATATATTAATATATAATATAATATATAATATAAATATATAATATAAATATATAATATATAATTAATATGTTATATTATATTACACTGTAATATTTGTATCAACAGTCAGTGATTTTCAAATTTCTTTAAACAAATTGAGTATATATAGAAATTAAAAGGCAAAGCAAAAATTACGATTTTAACAAAAAACGGAAAACAAATTAAAGTTTATTAAAGTTTTATGTCAAAAATAAATTGCAAATATGTTTTAAATAAATATGCTATTAATCATATTAAACCACATGGTAACAAAAAAAATGAGAAGGGGGCCGAAATTTGAGAAATTGTCAACGAGACCATATTTTTAATGGTTATGAAACACACAAAGTATAATGCTACTAAGTGTACGCAACTGTGAAGAAATGACAAAAAAAAGGAGAAGAAAGAAGGAAATAACAGTTACTGTATTACCAACTACTTAGTGTTTTTCTTCTCTTTCTTCTCACAGTTTTAAATACTCAGAACCTTTATGATGCATTGTATCGCTCTTTATCATTAGTAGATAAATATTTTGTAATCTCGTGTACTAAAAGTGTTCAATGCGTACAGCAGAGCATTATACAGAATCTGGTAAGGGGTAAGACGTAAAGGCTAGTGAAAGGCCAATTTGAACATGAAACCAATTTTCTGACCTTCCTTTTCATCTTACAAATCAACTGTTGGTTTAGAACATCTAATCATAAATAACAATATGAAACTGGAAGGTGGCTAAAATTGACTATGAAATGAGACAGTGTCATATGTACAAAACAAAAAAAATTGAGAAATGAATATCATGTTCTAATAAATGCAAAACTTTATCTAGTGAAAAGAGTAAAATATATCTCAGGCTTCTTTGGCCGTCGTCCTTCCTTTACCAAATTTGAAACTTTAATGAATGCTTCTAATAGACATCTGGACAAAAATATTGCAAAGTTTTTATATGAAGCGTTTCATTATCGCAAAATTAACCTCTAATGAATGACCACAGCTTACAAAAGCGTTGTTGTTACTGTTCTCTCGTTTTGTGGTTTCTGTATTTGTAATTTTTAATGAGATTTCCGATTTAACACAAGTTAGCATGTGGACTCCTATCAATTTTGTATAGCTGTAATTATAATAATTGTACTCAATTTGAATTGAAAACTCAAAATTAGTACTTGTGGACTACAAGATTTACGATAGTTGGAACTGTACCACTTTCAGAAGATTATAATACAAATGCTTATTCTTATTCTTAGTCTTCTCACCGGACTCCAGAGTAGGCGGTTGCCTGTCAGTGAGGAAGCGTCAGGGATGACCATCTGCCACGGTCGAGGTAGAGCTCAGTCGCGTTGACCTCTTGCCAGGTGGTGCCCTTCTCTGCAAGGTATTCAGACAGGTACTGGTGCCAGCGTTTTCGTGGCCGGCCACTTGGTCTAGTGCCTTCAACTGCGTAATTGAAGGCTAGAGACAAGTGGTGGTCTGAGGGTCTCCTCTTGATATGTCCGTACCATAGAACAAATGCTTATTATGAAAAGAAATTGATAAGGGGCATTTAGAAAACTCAGCGTGCACATGAGAGTTTACGGGATAGGAATCATTGGGTATATCTTTCATGGCAATCTGCTCTACCAACTGAGTTGCAAGCGTTACTTTCTCAGCCAAATCATTTTGGTAACGAAACCTTTTACTTAAATACCTCACTCTTTCGCCGGATCCTTTAACCATTTCAAATGTATGCACACAGGATAAATATATGGGCATAAGTCAGTCTTCCACAGGATGCTGACATTGTGCTACTTGTTAAAGGCTCTGTGTCATATGAAGATATTTGAATTTGAAGTCCAATGATAAAGGCGTTGGGAAAACGTAGTACGCACAGATTAAATGGCTGGTGTGTAAAAATAATTTGGTAAGAAAGTACTGTCAACAGCTAAATACATAGTGCAGGTAATTACAAAATGGTTAGGCATTGGTTCGTATCCTGTTTCTTAAAACTCACCAGATGCTTGATTTCCATTAAAGTAGGGTTTAAATAGTATTTAAATAGAAAAAATATCACATTGGAAATTTCAACTTACTATTAACTCTTCATTTGTTGGTTCTCTTTCCTCCAAGAACATTTCCCCCAGGAGATCATCAACATTCGAAACCGCTTCTGTCGACGACAAAAAACAATTGATGTAAGAATGCGTGGTTAATTTCGTAATCTATTTTATTGAGGTGAGTAGACACTTTTATCACTTTAAAAAAACAAAATTTCCAATGTTTTCGGATTAATGTTATGTAAGAAGGTTTAAAAGAACAGTTTAGCTAATAAATCTATCACAATAACAATAACTGATTTCCTACCTACAAGTTCTTGTCTTCTTTCCTCTGCTTCGGAGAGCATGTTTTTTGGTATATCTTCTACTACAACATCAGTACTAAAAGAAAACAGTAGATATTAACAAAGATGAAATAATACACAAGCCCTAAAAAATTGACAGGTTATAAAAATAATATCCCAAAAGGAAAGTGGCATTATTCTTCACCAAATACCTCTTCTGAAAGCCACAAATGACGTTGAATGTTCGAATTTCAAGGTCTTCACTAGAATGAAATGAATGTTCTTTTAGGCTTTTATCGATTTTTAGATCCTTCACTTTAAATGGCCGTATCACTACGGTTATCTTATTAGTACTGGGTCTAGGAAATAATATTAAATATTAGTTTGGGAATGCTCTGTTAAGTGAGCTATCGAAGTTCGTCCTCAATTGGTCATTTTTGCAACCATATCGTTCACTCAAATGCGCCGTTTTAACCCCAAATCCCGATCGTTCGACGTTTTATCCCAGTCACGTATATACACCTTAACCTCCCATAGAATAAATTACTTCCCTTTCAAGGTCAGAGAAACTGATTCCGATATAAATGGGGGAAAAGAAAATAATGAACAAAATATAATAGGGATGACATGGATTTGAAACTATAGTAAAGTGAAAAATATGCTTGCAACGAAATTGATATGTTATGATATGTCATGAATAAATTATGAAGGTATCATGATATTATGTTATAGATATATTACGGACAAATTATGACATTATGTTAAGACTATTTTATTGATATATTATGATATTATATTGAAATAAATATTCCAAATCAAATAACAATTTCAAAATAAAACCCAAATGCATATGATAAAGAAGATTACCCCATATTTCCTTTGAAATACAATGCCTTGTTTTGTATCAGATCGATCACACCACGACAATTAGACTCCAGTCCAATTGGTAGTTGTACGAAAGCTGCGTTATGTTTTAGTTTTGATCTACAGACAAAGAAACATATACTGTATTTGGTGGTAAATAAATTATGGACCTGTTACCCTTTGGAAAGCAAAAAAAAGGATGGCTAAGTATAATAACGAGGAAAATGCTAATAACACTCCACAATAGCAAATAAGAAATAAAAGGGCACGCTGATCAAAACTTGTTTAATGTATGACTCACCAGTCTGACCTATTACTAAGTCACCATCAGTAACGTTAATGTCGACCCCGCAAGTGCACAAAAGACTAAGTCTCTTACTTTCATATAATCAGATTTATTACTGATTGCCACTAACAACTGTTACCCTACGCTGTTAAGCTATTTATAGATGTCACCTAAAAACCTCACTTTAAATCAACATGACATTCATCAATAATTTACCTTAAATTTAAATGAATATCAGTTCCTTGAGTGCCTGGGGAGGGGGGGGGATAATGGTAGACAAACATACCACTGGAGGCCACACCCAGTCTCCTATCTCTCTTCAGTTTGGTCTGTAGATAGACCTAATCTTTAAAACGCATCCATTAAAATAATCATCTTATTTGGTTATTATTATTCAAAAAGCTCTTTAGATATGCTTTTATGAAATCAAACACCGGGTAACTACCACTTACCAAGGGTGAGTGAAGTTATGTGCTGGGTGTATAAAGGTGAAGGAATAAAAATTTTTAAAAAATGAAAAGAATAAAAACAACACAGAACGAGAACAGGTACGAACATCAAGGGGTGGGGGGAATTAATACAAAAATAATTCACAACACGAACATCACCAACGACGAAATACTATTAAAAAATTGTTTTATTTAACTACTCAAGGCTCGCATTAAAATGTGAGCTGTGCTACCCAACGAAGAGATGGTCTACATGAAATGTGGTGTCGAAAATCTTGGGTACCCTTTTTCACAAGTCCTAATACTCCAACTACTACAGGGTACATTTTTGTTTCCAAGTGCTACATTTTCTGTACTTCAATTTCTAGATCTTTATACTTATCAAGGTTCTAAAAAACCAGATGGTACACTCATATCAATAAAGAAACAGGTGTTGTTTTTCTTATCTTTGATCACAATGTCAGGACAATTTGCCTGAATTGTTCGATCTGTGTGGATTGGAAAATCCCACAGAATAGTAACTTCGTTGCCTTCGGTGACTGGTTCAGGGTGGTGCTCATACCAGTATGCGTTAGTTTTTGTTGAGTTCTCTTTGCATATTTTCCAATGCAAGTATTGACCAACCCTGTTATGCCTGTTCTTATACTCATTTGGTGTAAATATTGAGCCTCCAGAGACAAGGTGATCAACAGATCCAGTTTTTCCTTGCAGAATCTGCATTTTGAATCGGCAAGGGTTATAAAGGGCATTTGCTTGGTAATTACGGGCTATTATTACTATTATTGTTTGAGGTCATTTCACACCAAAATAGTTTTTGGTGGACTTTTCTTGCAGTTCCAGTGGCAACAAGCCTCCTTAGAGCACCAAGTCTTTCCTTATGATCATGGCTATGTTCAACAATGCTGTTGTCTGCATAGTTTCAATCTAAAGAATTCTGATTTGGTTTAATCCATTCTTCAATGACTTTGGAACTGTTCCCAAAGCCACAATAACTATTGGAAAAACAGTTACTTTCTTATTCCATAGAACTTTTAGTTCTCTTGCCAAATCATGATATTTCTCCCCATTTTGTCTTTCTTTCATTTCAACTCTGTGATCTCCAGGCAAAATCCACAATCTGACAGGTATTTTTCTTTGGCTTTCGTATCAGGACTAGATGCATTGCTAACCCCATCAATTTTTTTTACTGGGCAGGTACTGAAACGACTGTTACGTATCTTAAGGGCCAGTATATGAAAAAGAAAATGCCAAATTCAAATATAAAGACTACAGCAATCCAAATAAATAAATATTAACTGTTTATTGTCTACTATTATAATCTTATACCAATAAACTCACCACTCTTTTAAAACTGCTACCTTCATACTGTGATACATAACAACTGAAAATACCAGCCATAGGGCAAGCAAAAATTAAAAGCATCAAAATAAACATGTAAAATTTAATAAGACCCCTATTCTTTATTTACGTTTTCCAACAAAATGCCTACATTCTTTCTCCAACAATTGAAAATTGAAAACGAACTTCTTGAATATTACCTTAATTGGTCTAACACTCTGTTAGGGTTTGCACCCAACCTGTGTATTAAAAGAAATTAGATAAAGAAAAAAAATATTTAAAAATATCAATGAAATATTATGACTTCAACTTAAAAGACGTAATTGATCTTCAATCTTTTTAAAGTTAGGGGGCTTTACTCATTTTGCCCATATTTTTATCATCGTTCTATAATAAAGGATTACAAATGCTTAATAATCAGTCATTTAACTGAAAAACAGTCGTATTTGATTGAAAAGCCTGGATTTTAAAGCGAAAAAAACTGGTATGAAACTGGACTATTGTCCAGAAGTGATTTTTCTGTCTTTTGTAAATGGGTTTTTCTCCACACATTCTCTGTTTGTGTATCCATGTTGGTATGTTTGTGTCAGTGTGTTTTTGTGCGCAGGTGGTGCTCGTGGTGTTGTTTGTGCTGGAGGTGGGTGTATCCATCTGTGTTTGATTATGTGTTGTCAAGTATTTTAATTCTCTTTGTGTACTTTTGGGTTAACCTTTATTAATCATTTTATTTATTTACTTACTCATTTAAATTCAAACAAGAAAAGTAATTAAGAGAGAAAGGCTTTCATTCATTGATTTCATTCATTGCAGAATACAGGAATGAAATTTAAAGATAGTGACGAAGTAATTAGAAACCTGAAACGAGATAACTTTAATTGAGAAGATCCTATTAGCCAGCTATCTAATCGATGCAGCTCATGTGATATCATCAACGTATATTTATTTATATTTGTTTTGTAAATTTATAATTACAACACTAATTTTTACTTTTCAACTATTTAACTTAAAACTTACTTATTGATCTTTTTGTTTTTACAGGACTACTCTTGAAAACAGTATAAATATTTTGATATATTGTACAACTGACTGTATTTTCCTGTATAAATATTTGATAATAATAATAATAATAATAATATTATTATTATTATTATTATAATGATAAAAGAACAAAATAGGATGATCATTCTGAATATAGTTTGTCCATTTTATCTTTATCCACCAGAACTTTATGAAATTAAATAAAATAAATACCACGATTTACAAAGATAAATTACAGAGAAATTCATTGTACCATGCAAGGTTGATGCAAATAGTAATCGGGTCTCTTGGCACAATACATATCAATGCACTTTAAGTTCTATTGGATACTGGATGTTTGAAACAAAAGCGACAGGGCTACTAATGTGAAACTCGACATAAGGAATTATAGGATCATGGCAAAGTTGGAACACCAGATTCAAACTGGTAAGGAAGATTGAAAATAAAATTGAACAGAAAAGTATAGAATACTGAATTAAGTAGAGCAGAACAGAAAACACTTGCTTGTTTTCACTTAAGGCTGCGTTCTATTTGGATAGATTAAACGAACAACATATTCTAGAGCTGGCAAAGTTTAATAAATATAATTATGTATGCATGTATGTACGTACATATATATGTATTTACATATATATGTACGTACATATATATTCACAGTATGCATGAATATAAGTATGAATGTAGGTAGGTAGGTTATGTAAGTTACGTATGTATGCATACATTCATGCATGCATATATGTACGTATGTACATGTGTGTATCAACAAAAAATTTTAAATATACCATTAAATAAATAAAGATAAAAAAACTGGGTCAACATGTGGGTAACACAAGTGACACCAGAAAAGGGAAGGCAAGTGCTTCAAGTCTATGAAATGTATTACATCAACCACACCCCCTAAACTCTCCCAAAAGAGTGATATATTTAACAAGAAATAGTGAGACTTCAAAAAAATAAACAAAGAAACTCAGATAGCGTACAGCAACAAACAAGGCGAAATACAAAATTAATAGGTAAGGGTAGTAAAAAAAATAATAATATCTGGTTGCTTGTGTATGCCGGAAAAATTAATAATTAAGTAAGTGTGCCTTTACATAAGCCGACATAAATAATGATACAGGAGATACAATGAAAACAGAACTTACCTGTCTAATTTATTAATAAAAGCGATACATGGGACATTGTACCTCTTCATTTGCCTATTTACTGTGAGGGTTTGACTCTAGAAAAGAATTGGTGCCAATGAGGAATAATATAAAGAGACATACATGATGCATAACTACTAAACGTTGTTCCAAATAGAACCTTACAAAAAATACATTGACAAACAACAATAAATACAAAACCACCACATTAAACAGCATTTATTATATACAAAAAAGGAAATAGAAAATTAATTTAGTCAAACAGCACAGGTTTCAAACCATTTGAATTTCCAGGCATTCGTCACCAAGTATCAATTCCTGTACAATGTGTTCAAATGTTACATGTTATTTTCCTTGTAAAAGCAGTCAGTTTGTACATTCCCTACTGGGAATTACTAGGTGTCTTAAAACAGTGCAACTCATAAAAATTAACTGTAATATTTGTAACATTATTTTAATGCTCTTTTAAAAGCAATTAATATGTATATGGCACTTTTCCTTGCCTCGACAAAAAAAATATATAGTTTATCACTAAGCGCTGCAAAATGGCATACATTCAAAATTTCTGGATGGATCAGACGTCAGAAGGGCCAAAGCGTCTTTATTCCTTTTAATATTATGGTCCATATTCTTGTAACCATTAAACTTATCAACAAAANTACTAATGTGAAACTCGACATAAGGAATTATAGGATCATGGTAAACTTGGAACACCAGATTCAAACTGGTAAGGAAAATTGAAAATAAAACTGAACAGAAAAGTAAAGAATACTGAATTAAGTAGAGCAGAACAGAAAACACTTGCTTGTTTTCACTTGAAAGGCTGCGTTCTATTTGGTTAGATTAAACGAACAACATATTCTAGAGCAGGCAAAGTTTAATAAATATAATTATGTATGCATGTATGTACGTAAATATATATGTATTTACATATATATGTACGTACATACATATTCACAGTATGCATGAATATAAGTATGAATGTAGGTAGGTAGGTTACGTAAGTTACGTATGTATGCATACATTCATGCATGCATATATGTACGTATGTACATGTGTGTATCAACAAAAATTTTTAAATATACCATTAAATAAATAAAGATAAAAAAACTGGGTCAACATGTGGGTAACACATGTGACACCAGAAAAGGGAAGGCAAGTGCTTCAAGTCCATGAAATGTATTACATCAACCACACCCCCTAACCTCTCCCAAAAGAGTGATATATTTAACAAGAAATAGTGAGACTTCAAAAAAATAAACAAAGAAACTCAGATAGCGTACAGCAACAAACAAGGCGAAATACAAAATTAATAGGTAAGGGTAGTAAAAAAAATAATAATATCTGGTTGCTTGTGTATGCCGGAAAAATTAATAATTAAGTAAGTGTGCCTTTACATAAGCCGACATAAATAATGATACAGGAGATACAATGAAAACAGAACTTACCTGTCTAATTTATTAATAAAAGCGATACATGGGACATTGTACCTCTTCATTTGCCTATTTACTGTGAGGGTTTGACTCTAGAAAAGAATTGGTGCCAATGAGGAATAATATAAAGAGACATACATGATGCATAACTACTAAACGTTGTTCCAAATAGAACCTTACAAAAAATACATTGACAAACAACAATAAATACAAAACCACCACATTAAACAGCATTTATTATATACAAAAAAGGAAATAGAAAATTAATTTAGTCAAACAGCACAGGTTTCAAACCATTTGAATTTCCAGGCATTCGTCACCAAGTATCAATTCCTGTACAATGTGTTCAAATGTTACATGTTATTTTCCTTGTAAAAGCAGTCAGTTTGTACATTCCCTACTGGGAATTACTAGGTGTCTTAAAACAGTGCAACTCATAAAAATTAACTGTAATATTTGTAACATTATTTTAATGCTCTTTTAAAAGCAATTAATATGTATATGGCACTTTTCCTTGCCTCGACAAAAAAAATATATAGTTTATCACTAAGCGCTGCAAAATGGCATACATTCAAAATTTCTGGATGGATCAGACGTCAGAAGGGCCAAAGCGTCTTTATTCCTTTTAATATTATGGTCCATATTCTTGTAACCATTAAACTTATCAACAAAATAACCCTGCACTTATAGTGTTGAACCAATACTGGCCTTGCATAAAAATACAAAAATTTGTATAAAAGGTATTTGTTACATTCTGCACACTCTCTAAGTATCATTTTTCAAGCTATACTGTGTTTACTTGGAGGCAATTGTTAGTGTCACACACTGCATGTTCAGTGGGTAATTCCTGTACCTACCTCTGGCTCTTACTTGTATTTGATGGGGTTTGCCCGGGACGAACAATTAAGATGAACACATTTGCGGCGTATTATTCCTTTGTGGCATTTTGCATGGCGTTCTTCGTTTTGGGGTGGCGTTGTAAGAGGTTTATTCTAGCTCTGGCTATTTCATTGTTCTTCATTGACTGTTAAGGGCAGCGTAGAAGGAGACAGAGGTAGGTAAACTTACCGTATGTCCGGTAAACTGTTTATTTTATTCGTGTGTACATAATGCAACTGTTATTAACAAATTTTATAATTAATGTCAGATTAGGTTCTATGATATTGAAGTGTTAACAATTATGCTATGATTTGTATTATTGTAAGTAATGCAGTTAAAATTAACTGTATTATTCCTGTCAACATTTTTATGTGAATGTATATTGTATGGTTTTTTACTGTTTATATGTAGTTTTCAGTCTGCAAACACTCCCCCACAAGGGGCCTACCCAGTACAGTATTAAGAAAAACCTCGATGTATATGACATTAAAATAAGTCATACCTGCACTCCACCAACACTACAAAGAACAAGAATGGCTCCATCAAGTACACGCAATGCACGCTCCACTTCAACTGTGAAATCAATGTGACCTGAAAAAATAATTTGTATCGGTTAAAAAAGGTAACTAATCACTATACCAAAGTAATCTCATACTCCACCTTAATTAACTATTTTTTCATTATATTTTGTTCCGCAGTCAAGTTCTGGGTAGCAAACATACGCTAACAACATCAAAATTATATCAAACCTCACTTATTTATTTATTTACTTACTTACAAAGTTAGTTGTTAAGGAAATTATAAATTGTATTACAAGAAAAGACTTGATGAATGCAACATAACGACAAGATCAAATGTCAGGTTTGAAAAGAATGTGAGAATTGCAGCTGATGCTATTGTGACAGAACACTTGTCTTCACTTGAAAAAGTCATATTATGGGATGTTAACTGTTTTTTTATACTCTATAGCACTGAGATAGTAAGAAGATAAACAATAACATTATTGAAACCAGTAATCGAAAACTGAAAAATAACGAACCAAAATGGATTTAAAACTTGACAAAAAACATTGAGAGAATTAGAAAACTAATTGCCCATACTAAAGTCATCATTCAATGTAAAAAAGAAAACAGCTTCACCAATTACCAAATATTGTTGAAAAACAAACTTAAAAGAAAATTTAGAAATACAAAAATGCAAACTTTGGAGACAAAATTGTCCTTATTAAAACAAGAACTAAAAAGCAAGTCACAAAAACTAAAATATCAAAAGAAATTACAAAAACGAAAACGAATCAACAAGCAATTTTTCAACGAACCGAAAAAGTTATACCGATCGTTCGGAAGTAAAACTAGCAAAGCAGAAACCATCCCAAAGTGAGAAGAAGTAGAACACTTTTGGAAAGAAATATGGCAAGACGCCACCGATTTCATTCAAGATGCTGAGTGGCTTAAAAGTCTTGATAACACGTATTGTCAAAATGTCATACCAAACAACTATAAGATTGACAGATTCAGACTCGATAAAGCAATTAATAAACTACAGCTCAACAAATCATCCAAAAAATAACACTTTATTGGAATAAAAACCTGATAGGTTACAGAGATATATTAACATCCCATTTCAGTAACCTTGTCCATGGTGATAAGGCACTACCTCAATGGCTCAGTAGTATCCACATATTTTTGCTACCAAAGAGCGAGGACACACATGTATCAAAAAATTATCGTCCAATAGCCTGTCTGAATATCCAATACAAACTGTATACGAGTTGCATCAATTATTTTCTAATCGATCACGTTAGCAGAAATAATGTGATCATGAAAGAACACATTGCTGGTAAAAAGGGTGTATGGAGTACAATTGAACAACTTCTGCTAAACAAAAATTTACTTAAGAAAGTAATATTATTAAGAAGGAACCTATACACTGTATGGTTAGACAAAAAGAAAACTTTTGACTCCGTTCCACATTCGGGTGTCGAAACTTGCAAAAGTGCCAGACCACCTGATAATTGCTATCAAAAACCTTACTAAGTCTTGGTTTGTGAAACTACACCTTCATGGAGTAAACAATTCAATCATCAGCGACTTCATTGAGATTACCAAGGAATCTACCAAGGAGACAGTCTATCAGTCATCCTATTCGTTCTGTCGTTAAACCCATTATCGCATCAGCTCCATTTCACCAAAGGATACACGTATGGGAAACTGCGAAACCACCAACACAAACAAGATCTCTTTGTGGATGACATCAAACTATTCTAAGAACAACTTTGCAAGGTTTAAAACAACAGGTCGATATCACTACCACATTTTCAAATGCCATAATCAGATATTGAGGATATCACCTACACCATCAGAGGATATCACCTACACCATCAGTTCCTTCCCAATGATGTCAAGCTGGTAATACATCACCATCAGCCACGATGCTGTCACTAAACTAGCTTATATGTCACATTAGAAAAAACATGTAAGCGAAGATATCGAGTTTCCCATCGAGCAAGAATTTATTGAGAAACCCGGTATCTATGAATACAGGTGGGATGTCCCAACAACGGCATCTACAAAATTAAGCCACATTAAAGCTGACGTACGTATTAGGAAGAGAACAGTAACGACGTGTATTTGTCAAGATNAAGGAGACAGTCTATCAGTCATCCTATTCGTTCTGTCGTTAAACCCATTATCGCATCAGCTCCATTTCACCAAAGGATACACGTATGGGAAACTGCGAAACCACCAACACAAACAAGATCTCTTTGTGGATGACATCAAACTATTCTAAGAACAACTTTGCAAGGTTTAAAACAACAGGTCGATATCACTACCACATTTTCAAATGCTATAATCAGATATTGAGGATATCACCTACACCATCAGAGGATATCACCTACACCATCAGAGGATATCACCTACACCATCAGTTCCTTCCCAATGATGTCAAGCTGGTAATACATCCCCATCAGCCACGATGCTGTCACTAAACTAGCTTATATGTCACATTAGAAAAAACATGTAAGCGAAGATATCGAGTTTCCCATCGAGCAAGAATTTATTGAGAAACCCGGTATCTATGAATACAGGTGGGATGTCCCAACAAGGGCATCTACAAAATTAAGCCACAATAAAGCTGACGTACGTATTAGGAACAGAACAGTAACGACGTGTATTTGTCAAGATAACTGTCCCACTGACGTAAGCATCATGTATAGAATGAAAGAAAAACATGCCAACTATACGTGTCTCCAACGAAATTTACAAACGCTTTGCCACGACTACTAATTTGAAATGATCGCAATAATAATAACAACAATAATAATAATAATAATAATAAAAACAATAATAATACTAGTAATAATAATAATAATAATAATAATCAGTCCACTTGCCTATATTTCAAAAGACTTGAAAACTTTTATAGGATTTAAAATGTGAAATCTACGTGAATGCATAGATTTCAAAAATTTTCATATGATTTCATGATGCAAAGTCAGCTCCAAAAAGTCTCAGTAATGCTTTCAATATTTTTAGATTTTAGTTGTCTTTTTTCCTTTTTGAAATACTTTTTTTCTCTTGTCCTTGTTCTTTGGTCCAAAACTGGGCATTTTTATTGTACATATAACAATAATAATGAAATATACGAAAGAAAACTAACTTACTCATTTACTTAAAAATATCTGACTGCAATCAAGAAAGTCTGGTCTTCTGAACAATCAAACTTTAATAAAGTGATCACCTATAACAGGTTTGGTGTACTACTCATCACATATACTGTAAGAATTCTTGATTGGTCAGAAGATGACATTAAACAATCCCACATCAAGACATGGAAGTGCCCAACTACGAGTGGGAAGAATCACTTAAAGTTACACCAATGACCTCCATATTATTGGAACAAACATATAAAACTATGGAGGAGGGTATATTAATTGCAAATCAACAACACATCATTAAAACTACTGATCAAAACTACATTACAAAATACATTACAGAGAGCCAAGTAAACACAGCTGTGAGGCCCACTGAAGAAATGGTTACCTATAACAACATTCCAACCAACACTTTGATTAGCCAAAATCCACCAGCAGAAAGTACCAAAAACAAATACAAAAACATATATCGCAATAAAAACAAAAAATGTATGGTTACTAACACAGAAAACACACTGGATGAAAGCATAAACTTAATAAGTCAACAATGAGCTACATTCAGGTAGATAAGCAGATTCACTTACACGCCCAGGTCAAGTTACTGCAATGCTTCTTGAAATCTTAAAGCTGGGCAACAAGACAAAATACAATCCAATGCCCACCTCCAAATTGACCCAAAGGAATCCAACACTTTCCATGGTGAGTTTCACATAACCACAGCGCAAAATGAATTGCAATTTACCATTGAGATTGATGTGTTTAAAAGAGTTGGCAAAGAAGCAAAAAGATGATGAGAAATGGATTGGAAAATATGGACTAGGAAAAGAAATGGAGGGAGGGGGCAAGGCCTACTTTTATTACAAACATCTTCTAAAAAATCTCGAAATTGCAAATGGACTTGGGAAAGTTGGAACTTTAAAAGGTTCAGTGAAATTGATTATCTTTTCAGGCCAACAGATACATACAACATGCATGCAAACACCCTAAACCAAATCAGATTCTTGGACCATTAAATCATGGGGAGGGACGTTATTAAACCAATCTTCAAAATGAACATTTTTCATGTAAAAAAATTTTCGTGTGTACCAAACTTTAAACATAGAACACCAAACAACTGGAGTGTTCCAGCTCAAATTAGAACTCATAAACCAATATACCTATGGCTGCCAAAGACTGACATGAATAGAAGGTCATCAGCAAACTCTTCATCCAACAATAATTTTTTACTATGTAACTGTTATTTCTAGGAGAGCTACTAACAAGAATGAAAAAGACTCCATAGAGATGGTAGCTTCAGTATACCTCCATAATAGTCTCAGTCTCATGAAAGCCATAGACAAATATCTGAAGTAGGTCACAAAAATACTTTGAAAGCTGTGATTTCAGTCACTTCTACCAAAAACTTTGTGTTTTATCCAAATACTGAGAATTCCATATGTTTGTTTTTCTCACTATACCTTGATGTTACAATGTGACTTTTCCAAGAAACGTCTTTGGTTACAAATTACAATTTTCAAAATCTTTTCACCAACAGGAATATGCCTGACTCCAATTAATATGACTCTGCTTAAAGTCTTATGTTATGTACCTGTTACTATGCTTACTATGCTTAAAGTGCCACTTATTGCAACAGCAAAATAAGCACCACTAACTCATGTGCACATTCTAAAAGTATACCAAAGCCATCCTATTTCATGAACAAAACACATTGCCTTTCTTTAAGCAAATTTTCCTGGTTCTTTTCCAGCTTAACTTTAATACTCACTTTGCTTTCTTATTTAGAAATAAAGATCATTCTCATGTAGCAGAAAATCTTGTGGGAAAAGTACAGAAAAGAACTGGACTCTAGCTCCACATAAAAGTGTCAACCTGAAGTCAAGTTCAAAAGAAATCCAGCAAAAACAAAGAAAGTGCACTTCTCTCTTCTTCTCAGGACTATTAAGTAAAACGTACCTGGTGTATCAATGATATTTATATTGTGGTCCTCCCAAGTAGTGTATGTGGCTGCAGACTGAAACACAAAAACCACAATATAGTTTAAGAATACTTAAACTAAAAAATACCATTGATTATAACTGCTTCACCACAAAGTTTTCCTTCATTCATCCATTATTTTGAAGAAATATGATTTTATGGTTTTGTAGTGGCTAAACCACAAAACAGGTGTGGTGATTTTATGCTCTTGGCAGGTAAGGTGGTTGCTTGGTGGCTGTTGGTGTGGTTGAAGGGATGATGGGGGGGGGGCTGGTAGTTCTTCAGCGGTATTGCAATGGGTAAAAGGAAGTTTTTCATCACTTTGACTTTGTGTTTTTTTATTGGAGTCAAGTCAATCGCCCATTGACATGACAGACATGTGGGGGTGGGAGTTTTGATGAAGACAGGTGTTTCTATCTTTCTGAGATTCCTGGGATGAAATTATGACAACTTTGTCTGCAGCACTGCCAAGGCAATGTTACAAAGGGTGTTTATGCTATCGACAATAGACCAATAGTTAAAATTTGCAGGGGGAATTCTGAATTAGATCTCCTTTTCAACTGTGCTGTGTTGTACCAGGGGGTACAGTATTTGACATTACTGACCTGGAGTTTCAAACAAACAATTGATGTTAATGTTCATACTGTTATAAACTGTTTCCAAGCCATTATTACAAAGATTTTTAGTTGTAACCTGAGCTTACCATTTGACAACAAGAAATAAAAACAAAAATTGCACATGATAAATAACATCATCATCATCATCATCATCATCATCATCATATTCAGTTTAACGTCCGTTTTACATGCTAGCATGTGTTGGACGCTTTCTTGAAGTTGACTTCATGGCTTCTGCTAAGACCCAATGCGAAAGGCTCCATTGTCAGTTATCATAATGTATTGTACATGATAAATAACACCACAGACATTTATGTTATCATTGTACTACCACCACACCTACACTGCTGAATCAGTAACAAATAAAAACATAACTAGATGAACTGTCAAAGTTGGTTTCAAAAATAACATCAACGTTAATTTTTCATACACAATATCAACAATGGATACACTGTAGGGGCTGAGATGTATTGGATTATAATAATAGTATAGAAGCAGTGCCTGCCCCCCCCCACCCAAAAAAGCACCTATATCAGAAAACAAATGCTTACTGTAAACTTCAACATGGGCTTTTAGCAACAACACATCTCACATCCAATTAAAAAAAGGAAAAATTACCATCCTGAACCCCAATGATGACAATGAAAAGGTAGTCAATTCTGGAAACCTAGTACAGCAAGAAAAATATGCCTTTTTATGGTTCCCAACCTTACTTTTGAGAGGATAACCTTCATAAGCGTTATCCTAGCCATGCAAGTAAATGTTCAGGTGATATAAATTATATACAAATGCTACATAACCTTAACTAAATAATCAACAATTTAGTTGTGCCTTCCACCAGTGCTCAATGGCTTTTGAAAACAATACTGTATTTTCCAAAAATGCCACATGCATCAGAAATAGCAAGTATAATTGACATATATTTATTATCTATTTATTTATTTATCTATTTATTTATTTATTTATTTATCTATTTATTATTTATTTATTTATATATTTATTTTGAGAATATTTAAACATGTTACATCATAATCAGTAAATAAAGAATATTATAGTAACAAAAAAAATCCAACAGAAAACCAACTAACAACAAAAAATAAATAACAATGATAAAATGCAATTAGTGTTAGATGCTTAACTTAAGCTATGTGCTAAAAACAGGTAAAATATAATAATATTATAAAATTTTAAGTCTTAAAATTTTTGCAGATTTTCATTAATTTATTTTCTCATCATATAAAAATGCAATATTTCTGACAAATTATCTAATTTTGAAAATTAATTTTCCAAAGGAAATAAAAACTTACCTGTATAGTGATACCTCTCTGCCTTTCAAGCTCCATAAAGTCCATTGTAGCACCAACCTGATCCTTCCCTTTCACCTAAAAAAAAGGTTACTGGTAGTAAGTATGCCAATCCATATGACATGAAAACAGGGTTCAAACCCTGACTGGAGAATTAAGTACCAATTATAAGAGAATCATCTTTAGTTTTTATTAAAAATAGATATTAAAAATAAAAAAATGGAAATTTATCATTATTAACATACATGCAAAGAAACTCATTCATACCTGTAGTGTCGATAAACTACTAACTACTAAAAGAAAACAGCTCTGTGACTGTATAAAGGTAAATTATACTTTGTTGTCTGTTGAACAAAAACGATTATCAACGTTACAATCCGATATGTGAATACAATCAGTATACGAGATACCAATATGCCATTACAGAATATCTGTGTGTCTCTGTAGTATGATGCATTATATTACGTTAGCCATCAATGCATCTGTTTTTATCGACGACTACATCCAGAATAACAATAAAACACAGAGTAACGCTGATCTTATATACTTTTGTCAACCCACGTATATCTGGACCAAGGTCACGTTTGACAATAACAAGAACTTTTATAAACACAAACAATTCGCGGAATCTAATGACATGCATCCGGATCAATTCGGGTGAACCGGAAACTGTACACAATAATCATCAACGATTCTCAAGAATCGGAAGCGACACATAATGTTATAACAGGTTACAGGAGCCGGACCAAATATCAAAGTAACACATTCATTCAGGATCTGTTATTCACGATATACT
>RDPX01000354.1:478684-516666 GCA_003991215.1 Morbakka virulenta | reverse complement strand
GTGGAGAGAATGGACAAGAATGCTTGGACAAGTAGATGCAGAACAATCAAGGTGACAGGAACCACTGGCAGAGGAAGACCAAAGAAAACATGGGAGGAAGTGATAAGGATGGATCTGAAAGAAAAAGATGTCAGCAGAGACCTGGTGAAGGATAGAATAACTTGGAAGTCAATTTCAAGAAATCATCCAACACATGCTAGCATGTAAAACGGATGTTAAACCAAATATGATGATGATGATTATGACAATATGCTCACACATAGTTTCAAAATAGCATGTTGTATAATCTCTACCAATAATGCATCAAATAATTTCTTATATTACAACATTAATCAAGTAGTTGCTTTAGAGTAGTCACTTTCTCCTGGCAGCCAAGTTTACCTCGCTAATTGCACAGGGGCAATAGAGAGAGGCATAATGATCTTGTGTTTGAAATTTTTAATAGAATGGTAAAACAACCATATCTCCTCACTGAAATTCTAAATTTTGATATTTTATGTTCAAAATATGACCAGTTGTAGAAAATCCCCGGGGTGAAAACTTTGACACTGTCTTTTTTCAAAATGCTTCTCTGACCCTCATTTAAGGAATTATTTATATTAAATTCCCTACTCTATATTTTTTGAATTCTTCGCAAAAAAACCTTTTGGATGGCATAAAAAATAGTTCAACAAAAAAATATTCAGAACAACTAGTGGAGATTAAGATACAAATTATGGTTCACAGTATTAGATTATTACATATTAAGTAACCCAATATTAGTATTAACAGTTGCTATTTTAAAGTAAATATTTCTTATACAGATGTAGACATATATGTCTAGGCCCATCACTGCATCAGAAGATCAGTGTGGAAGATGCCACACCGTTTCAAGCTGTTTCGATTCTGGCAATGGACTGAACATCCTGTCATCTATTTGATACCCATACTACATACATCCAGCAAGAGTTTAAAGGCATCAGAAATGCTGATGGTTTATATTGGTATTTCTAAGCAAGGAAATTGAAAGGGACCACAAAAGAGACAAGTCTTACAACTTCATGCCCTCTTTCGCAATTGTAAATTCCTGAAACTTATTCAAATCTTTTCTTGTGCTTGGCAGCAACATTACTGACAATGAATGTTTATTTGTGTACTTGTGTGCAGCTATCGTCGTTTAACAAACAAACAACTAGGTTTATACTCACGGCAGCATTTCTTTTTGTATACTTCAGCTCCTGTGCAGTCTTGACAGCCATGCCCGGTGTTGACATCGGCCGGAAAAGTTTTGTGCACGCTGCTAACTTTTTATAGCAACCGCTCCGCAGCAAACCCATTCTGGTCGATATTATACGACACACTTCTGTATGCCTTGTGTGTATTTCTTACGATAAATGCATCAACTTTCAATCACTGTCAATTTGAAATAAATTTCAAACTTTCTGTACGATTTTTCATGAAATGGGCCACTTCAATAGATGTATCATTAAATGCACATCTATTGAAAAGTAGTGTGCAATCACAGTATCTTCCAGATCCTTCCTTGTGTGTCACAGATCACAGCTCAACTGAAACCAAACAGTAAATATCAGATTTGCCAACCCCTGACTTATAGAAATCTGGAAATTATAAAAAAAATCATGAAAAATCTGGAGATTGTGCAAAATATCTTGAGATCTCAAACATTGTTTTAATTAACTTATTGCCAATTTAATATCTCTTATTTTCTTGCTTGACCCACAAAGTGTGTCTAAACATTAACACCATCAACACATAATTTATGTAGTGAAAAATAAATTTCAGTACGTTTGATGTAGTAATGTCAATTATGGCCCCTATTTTAGCGAGTATTTGCTGGTTTTGCATCCTTCAAAATCTTTCCATTAGCTACCCAAGAATGGCAAGGCACTTCTTTCCGGATGTGCTTCATTGACAGAATGCTTGATTGTGTGCCATCTAGCTTCATTGATGACCCATAATGTAGAAACGACCAAAAGCATTATGAAAGTTACTATGTACATGACAACATTTAACTTAATTGAATATTGTTTCTAAAAATGTTGTAAGACACCCATCTTCAGGGCTAATTTTGCCGATCTCCTGATCATATTCTACCATAATGAAATCGACTGTTATTATTTCATCCAGTCCAGTATATTGAATACTAGAAATTGATAAATTGTAGCACTTTTTAGAATACTGTGNCTACCCAAGAATGGCAAGGCACTTCTTTCCGGATGTGCTTCATTGACAGAATGCTTGATTGTGTGCCATCTAGCTTCATTGATGACCCATAATGTAGAAACGACCAAAAGCATTATGAAAGTTACTATGTACATGACAACATTTAACTTAATTGAATATTGTTTCTAAAAATGTTGTAAGACACCCATCTTCAGGGCTAATTTTGCCGATCTCCTGATCATATTCTACCATAATGAAATCGACTGTTATTATTTCATCCAGTCCAGTATATTGAATACTAGAAATTGATAAATTGTAGCACTTTTTAGAATACTGTGGAACCATGTAAACCAGTTATCTCATTAGAATTCAGATCTCCAATATCATTTAATTGGATCCTGTTGATGTTTTTGTAGTAAAACCATCTAGTTTTTTCCAGTATACCAAACAGTTGATCTAGTTGCTCCTCCTTGTACATCTCAATAGATGGATAAATACCACCACTTTTTTAATGCACTAACATTAGCTTTTACTTAAGTATGGTCGGCTGGCAGTTTTACCACTAAAACCAGTGGGTTCAACAACGACATGATCATTGGTTGTTTAGATGGCAGAAGGTGACCAGATGGAGAGAAACAAAGGAATTTTTCTAACCTAGTATCATCGTGACCAAATAATCCGTTTCTAATCCATTGACGAGTTTCGGAGGTGATATTTGCTTGTTCAACATACTGAGATCTGTTGAACAGGTAGTCCGAAAACCAAGACAGTTCAGGACCATCAATTCCGTCTAGAGAAACTTATGCTGTACGGAATTGATGGCCCTGAACTGTCTTGGTTTTCGGACTACCTTTTCAACAGATCTCAGTATGTTGAACAAGCAAATATCACCTCCGAAACTCGTTGTATTACATCTGGTGTCCCACAAGGATCAATCCTGGGACCGTTATTATTCATTACTTTCTTTAACGATCTAAAAGAAAGTATTCCAGATTGTGATATGTTTCAGTATGCTGATGATACTGTTCTGCTTTTCGCTGACAAGAAATTACAACATATCGAGCTCACTTTGAATGAAGCTATGAATCAAGTGGGCAGATATTGTGAACTGAACGAGCTGTTACTGAACCTAAAACAGGGAAAAACTGAAGTTATGTTATTTGGGACCGCCCAACGTCTCAGTAAACATGGTAGAGATCTAAACATCATCTTCAACAAAACTCCAATCAACTTCGTGACAGAATATGTCTATCTTGGAAATCTAATTGATAACCATCTGTCATTGGCTTCAAATTTCGACCGCGCATACAAGAAAGCCTGTGGAAGACTTAGACTGTTAACCAACGTACGAAGAAATTTAACCATCGACGCTGCAAACCTGATATACAAGATGATGATACTACCGATACTCACATACAGTTCAACCATCAAAACCAGTTTTACAGCTACTCAGAAATCAAAATTCACCTCACTAGAACGTCGTGCTGCAAAGATCATTGGGAAGCCAACGAAAAGTATTATTCAAGTTGTTGAATCACAAGTCTGTTCACTGGTCGGAAAGTGTATTAAAAAGAACCTTCAACACGAAGATTTTGACAACTACTTTAAAATTATGAAACATTCTAAAAGGACTCGAAACTATGCCAATTTATTAAAACTCCCATCAATAAAACTAGAAGTTGCTAGATCTAGTTTTTATTATTGTGGAGCTAAGCTATTTAATAATATGCCCCTTGAAGATAGAAGACCCTTTTTATCTTCATCTTGATTGAAATTTGAAGGCTTTTAATTTTATATAGTTTTTAATCAGTTCTTATTATACCTTTTATTATATTCTACAGGACAAACATTGATAACAGTATTTATGTAAATATGTAAATAACTGAAGCTTTTATCCTGTATAAATATTCGTAAATAAATGAATAAAATAAATAAATAGACGGCCATTAGATGAGTTCAATTTGTAAACGATTATAATGTTAACAATGTCACTACTACCAGTTGATAAATTAAGATTGATATCTCTAATCATAATCTGACTACCACTGAATTTAAGAAAATGCCTTTTATTAATTGCCAGATGTATCACACTATACAGGTTGATTAACTATAGAAAATTGATAAGCATTATTTTCATAAAACCACAAAAAGGGGGTGACGTATAAGGCATTAACATATTTTTATAACTATATGGTCTATTTTGCAAACCATTTCCTGACTTAGTCGACTTTGGTGCTTTCGGTGTAGGTCCTTTCTGTAAACCATTACAAGTCAGAGCTTTAACCAGCACAGGAATTCCAGTTGATGCCAGGAGTGTGCCTAGAAAACCTACCACGTTGTTTTGGTGTGGGTCGCATTACTAATTTTCCTCCGGCTTGAAGAGCTTTCAGAATTTGTTCGTTCTGTTTCGTCGTTAGTAGGTTTTTATGTTCAATCAATTTATTGATCTTTACTTGTGGAATCATAAACTCTTCTTTTTTGACCTGATCCAAGTACATTATCCATCCCAAAGAATCTAAGGCTCTGTATAGCACCAGTCGCCAACCCAGGAAGTACCTTCGAAGCAAGATTTGTAACCACTGGATGCAATATAGTTCAAGGACTCACGAGAGAAGCATAAATAAAACCACCCTTTTAAAGAACATAACAAATTTGTGTTTTTGAGATTTTTACATCGACGCCTTTAGCGGTGTTTTTGGCTTTCTGGATCTTATTGATTTGTGTTTTGGTTAGGAGTTCCCCATTCCCCGAAGGAGTTCCCCGTTCCCTGAATCAACTTATGGTTGGACAATCGAATGCTCATCGCTGATTTCTCGCGGATTGCTCTCGCTAGTTTAGCCTCTGAGTTTCACTTATAGTGACACCGAATCAGTGATATTCAGTCATTGGTTTAAATAAAATGATTATATTATATTTGAAATAATAGAATAAATTAGAATAGTAAAAGACTTTCATAAATTATGTTCGAAAGATTGCTACTTTTCCATTCACATTATCTACAGAAATCTTTTCACCACAGAGAAAAAGACCGTGTATGCTCTACGATGAGTTCGGTGTTCCACTGAGTGAATATCATAGATCGATCTTTCTACTACCACTTTAAAGATTTTCTTCTTGGGATCTCAAATCAAAATTAAATAACCAATAAAGATTCCTAAATGTTTCGAGTGTGATTGTAGGGTTCATAGTAGGATCATTAGACCCTTTTTCATACTCAGTTAATGTTCGGTACGTTTTGCTTATTTCTGCTATGGGGCCCATCCTTTCGATCGAATAGCAAGTAACATTTCTGAGAATCAGTGAGAATCATAAAAACTTTGCTCATTTGTTATATTGTACATATTAAACAGGAACGTATTTTGTGCTTGAAAGTTCAATTTTGTATCTTCGAGTGCCCAGATGAAGACTGTCTAGGTTTCGTATTGAGAAGGTTATTTAAAAATGTGCTTTGTCGGTTTGTACTGGATTGAGAAATCACGAGTCTCTCTCTCAAAAAAGTCAAATTGTTAGCTTTTTCTAAGTTTAAAAGGTACATTTTTTGTCCTGTCGTATTTAATATCATCTTTGAAATCGACAGAACGAATTTGGTAATAACGAACCCAGAACCAGCTGTTGCAGCAACACGGAAGAGTACATTATCATCAGATTCAAGGTTTATATTGAAAGTTACTCTTCCAGTTAGGGCGACCTGTTCCTCACATGATTCGAAGAAACTGTGTCTATTAAGTGATAGATTTATGTTATTTTCAACACCAGTGAAAAAAATTGCTTTTCTCATCGCCAAGCCTTTGTTGTTTGTCACTTGTCTGCTGGTAAAACCTTCTCCGAATGTGGTTGTGAATTCTATTGAATTTACGGCAGTGCTTGTATCAACATAATAAAACACATTGGCCCAACACTATCACTGTAAGATTTCGTGTATTCACGCAGATTTTTTATTTGCTTACGTTAATAGTGATCGATTCCAGGCGAATCGATAGCGTCCACCAAACTCCACCTTCATTTGATTAATGAGTACATAAACCCCGCTTATGGTTGCTATCTCGTCATTAACACTACAACACATGCCATTTGAAACTGAAGCTCGAAAGAAGCATTGAACCAGTCAAGAGAGTTTGTTTCATTATTGTCATCTACAACAATTTGATACCCAGTCTTTTTTTGAAACTGGTTGGTCACAGGTATGGTTAACGGTATTTGAAGATTAAAACTAACATTATAATACTTTAACAATTATCTCTAAACGATGACATCCATATAAAATGGATGTCATCGTATAATATATATTATGCATATATATAATATATGAACTTTAATTTCTAACTGTTTTTCTATCTTTAAAATTTTTCATTTCATGATGATTGATTAAATTTCTTTATTGTTTACATTCTACGTTTTGAGACTTTGATGCCTTGCATTTCAGTTGCTTTGAATTAATTGTGTGCCAAGTGCCTTATGCCTTTTTTATGCCACGTATCTAATGCCTTTTCCCTTAATTTAGAATTTAGGTTCTGTTTGTCTTATCTATTCTTATTTTGTAATTTTTTAATTTGTTATTCAGATCCTATGTTGAGAACAGAAATTGTATTTTTCTGAAATAGTCAACCTGACTAAATAAATAAAAAAAAATTTAAAAAATATTTAATTGATTGATTTTGTTTTTCATCAATCGTTTTTTATTACCTTCTCTGCCTATTCTCAAATTCTTTGTCCTCAATTCCATCACCATAATCTCTGATTTCTTTCTTTATCTTTCGTTTCATAAGGTCATTCTCATTATTCTCATTACATTTTTTCTTAATACATTTAAATCTATTTATATATTATATGGTTAAGTGTTAAAATGCAGTTATTTTAATATACCCATATAATATACAAAAGGTTCCAAACTATGATGTAAATGCAAAAGAAAACACAAAACGAATCTTAAATAACTTCTTACATTAAAAATATCGAATGTTAGTTTATGGTCAGTCAGGATGCGGAAAATCTAACATAGTAATACATTTCTTAAGAAAACCATTAGTCTCTCATGATAAAATATATTTTTACACACCAAATTAACAACAAGAAAAAGTAAAAGACTTACAAAATGTAATGAATAACATATAAAAAATTGGATATGATGTTTTAGAGATAAAAGGTCTTCATGAGATAAAGGATACATCAAAATATCCAGTCGGAAATAGGAAAATAATGATCGTTGCATTTGATAACGGTTATCTTCCACAGTTCAGGGAATTTCTATCTACTTTAGATTGAAATATAAATTTCACTCTAAAATAGCAAATCACTTTACTGATGGAAGACATCAAATTTCTCCAACTTATCTATCTCATTCCTACTACTATGTACCACATAATATACACTTAAATTATTGTCGTATGATACTGTGTCCATAGAAATTGATTCGTTTTTGTTTGATAGTCTAGGTCCTTAAGAAATCCTTTTTCCTAATAAAGATTTGAAAAGTGTAAAGACAAATTGTGATGAAAATATCTAAAATATAATATAGTAGTATACATGAAAAATTCTTTCTGTGTTAGATGTAAGAAACGAATAGAAAGCGTAAATGAATGATATGGGAGAGCTAAAAATGGTAGAATAACGCTTAAATCAAATTGTGCAATTTGTGGAACGGCAAAGACTAAGTTTGTTAAATCTGAGATGATAACTGGTTATGGTTTAGATATCCATAAATAAATTGGTAACCTTCCAAAACCAAGGTCAGGATGGGCCCCGGATTTGTACATGTATATCGGCTAATACAGCTCATTTAAAATGCAACTTGAATAGGATAAGGAAGCAGGTGAAGTAACTATACAACATGTAAATCAAATAATAATCTCGATGAAACAGCAGCTCATCACCATGTTTGTTATTCCATGGGGAAAAATTCAGGTGACTGTGATAAAAAATGGTTAAAGCACTAGGTGAAATTCTTTCTGGTCAAATGACTAAAATGGGGTCAAGTAACCAATAACCTTAATCAACGCAAAACAAAAACTAGGTCTTGGTGCAAAATAAAGAAAAACAAAAAACGAGAAATGCAGTCTAGTAAAACAAGTTAGCAGAAAAAAAACTTGCTTATGAATTAGACAAAACCATAAAACAAAATTTTACTCGACAGAGTATTACTGTAAATCATGTAGATGAGATTTGGGCTCCTGATCTCATTGACAAGTAAAAAATCTTAATAAATGGCGTCAAGGCTATAAATAGCTCCTTCTGGTAATTTATGTATTCTCTAAATGTGGTTGGATTGAAAGGAAAAAAAGATGAAACTGTAGTTAAAGCATTCAAAACCATCTATAAAGAAGNCAAATTTCTCCAACTTATCTATCTCATTCCTACTACTATGTACCACATAATATACACTTAAATTATTGTCGTATGATACTGTGTCCATAGAAATTGATTCGTTTTTGTTTGATAGTCTAGGTCCTTAAGAAATCCTTTTTCCTAATAAAGATTTGAAAAGTGTAAAGACAAATTGTGATGAAAATATCTAAAATATAATATAGTAGTATACATGAAAAATTCTTTCTGTGTTAGATGTAAGAAACGAATAGAAAGCGTAAATGAATGATATGGGAGAGCTAAAAATGGTAGAATAACGCTTAAATCAAATTGTGCAATTTGTGGAACGGCAAAGACTAAGTTTGTTAAATCTGAGATGATAACTGGTTATGGTTTAGATATCCATAAATAAATTGGTAACCTTCCAAAACCAAGGTCAGGATGGGCCCCGGATTTGTACATGTATATCGGCTAATACAGCTCATTTAAAATGCAACTTGAATAGGATAAGGAAGCAGGTGAAGTAACTATACAACATGTAAATCAAATAATAATCTCGATGAAACAGCAGCTCATCACCATGTTTGTTATTCCATGGGGAAAAATTCAGGTGACTGTGATAAAAAATGGTTAAAGCACTAGGTGAAATTCTTTCTGGTCAAATGACTAAAATGGGGTCAAGTAACCAATAACCTTAATCAACGCAAAACAAAAACTAGGTCTTGGTGCAAAATAAAGAAAAACAAAAAACGAGAAATGCAGTCTAGTAAAACAAGTTAGCAGAAAAAAAACTTGCTTATGAATTAGACAAAACCATAAAACAAAATTTTACTCGACAGAGTATTACTGTAAATCATGTAGATGAGATTTGGGCTCCTGATCTCATTGACAAGTAAAAAATCTTAATAAATGGCGTCAAGGCTATAAATAGCTCCTTCTGGTAATTTATGTATTCTCTAAATGTGGTTGGATTGAAAGGAAAAAAAGATGAAACTGTAGTTAAAGCATTCAAAACCATCTATAAAGAAGGTAGGAATCCAAATTATCTATAGACTGATGATGGCTCTGAGTTCTACAACAAAATTATGAAATACTTGCTAAATAAACATAGCATGGCACAATACTGTACATATGGAATCAAACAATGAAGACAAAAATATGGAACCGGTTCACTATTCAAGGCACCACGCAGTATCTAGATATGTTACCGGTATTAGTAAATGATTACAATACGAGACTAAGTTCAATAAAAATGACACCCGTAGTGGCTTCAAAGAAAAAGAATGAAGATTTGGTATATTTCGATTTATACGGTGATATGGAAACATCAGAACAAAAGCAGAAATTCAAAAGATCCAGCACATTGAACAAATTACTAATAAAATAAAGGATCTCGACGATACAGAAATAAAAGACAGTTTTTATTTCTGTATCGTCAGAGCCTGAATTATTAAAAGCCAAGCTTGATGTTTTCTATAAGGTCATTCAGAGGAATTATAAGGAGAAACAAGCTTTGGTGAAGTGGAGAATGATATAGCGATGTCTGAACAGTTAGATGCCAACCAAAGATTTATTTGAGAGATTAACAGAGATTTAACTTTACTTAAATCTGTGTGCCAGGAGGCACACATGGCATGAACATCTCTCCTTCACTGTTGTTGATCCGTGGCACCCCGGTGTGCAGAGTTCCAAGTCCTCCATCCAGCACCATTCTGCTTCACTCTCGCTACTGTATACCAAGTTGTTTTTGGGCGGCCTCTTTTCCTCCTTCTTTCAGGTGTCCACCCGCGGGCCACAGCAGAGTCATCCTGTTGATCCTTCCTCAGTATATACCTCTCCATCACTCTCCCTATCTGTACGGTAGCTCCTCCTCTACACATCATTCTTACATTTCAATGTCCTGTCCAATGGTAAATGTTGTCTTGGACCTTGCTAGAGATCTTGTCGGACGCTGAGCTTCCCGTAGGCTTTTAACCATCGTCGTCATGATGCCGGTATCAGCGATGCCCGCTAATCACAAATTTTCTTATTGAATTCTGATGTCCGTAGTTTCTGCAACTAGCTGTCTTTTAAGGGAATAGGTAGTCGACCTTCTGTCCAGCCTCCAGACTTGGAAGACCTGGGTTTTCTGTTGGGGCTTTACTTTCCTTAGACTACTTTGGTCCACGTGTGCAATCCGTAATCTGCCACCCGAGGGATTATACACATGTTAATAATAACAAAAACAGATACATCATTCAAAGAACACTGGTATTAGAATTAGTTAATAGTAAGCTTAATAGTCTTTATAAAAATAAAACGATATACAAAGTAACGTTCGACTATAATAATATACATATTATATATAACAATATATAAATAGTTATATATATAGTTATATATAGTTATATATATATATATATATATATATATATATGTATATTAAAATATGTATTTTCATTCAAAGATGTGATATCATTTTCTCTTCGTTTTACAAAGCAAGTCATTCAAAACATGAAAATACAGAGCGTACTAGGTGCAAAAACATATGTCTAAGCGTCCAAGAGTGCATTCACGCTGCGCAATGGGGAGGGTAAAAGCCCCTGAAACTTGTTTCACTACAGATGACTCTCTAGCAGTTTATACGAAACTATGTACCTTACAATACTACTTTTGTACTGAATATCTTCAAAGAATCAATGGAAATAGTTGATAACAATCTTTTAGAGGAATTCATCATTGTTTGCTTTCTTCGCCTTCAGCAGATTACTATCAACGTGTGATATCTGTCTCCACAAATTTCGTTCCTTGACAACAGTGTTTAGCGACATCTGGATACGTCCAGTTCAGTGGTAGGCATTGCCACGCCAGAGTTTTAATTGCTTTTCTTTACATCTTCATCCCCTTACCATTCCTTGTGGACAGATTTTGCTTACACCTTGAAAAGTGCGTTTAGTGTGACCGTGGAGATTCAACATTTGGGTTTAAAAGTGGATGTGATGGAAGTGAGCTTTGTTTTTTTAAGATCTTCCATACATGTATGGCCAGACAATCTTTTGTTCGCCATGAGTCTCATCATGTGGTTTTTGATAAAGGCTAGTTTCTGTAACAATTTTGAAGTCCAGTTAACACATTCTAGGCCATAAAGCATGACTGTACTACTATGTATAATCATCAATAAAGTTCTGCCTGACAATAAGTGCTTTTTCTAACAACTGAAAGTCTAAATTGTTGGCCGGTATGATCAGCCTTGCACGAATTATTGGTTCTGAATTTCCTTTGTCAAGCTCCCCAATAATCTGAACCTTCGATTTCAAAATATTCCCCACTGGCTCAACTAGCCGTGTATCAACTGTTATGATAGCATCACTGTGTGAAACCCTAGCCTTGCACTCTGCTACATCATGTGATTCAACTCTAAAACAAAATGAGATGAATTAAATATGTCGTTTCTCTTGTTCGTAAAGCGTACTTTCTTTCCATAATAATAAACAGTAATCACTTAAAAAATAATGACAAAGTAAAAACAAGTACTGATACTTGCATCGTATGATTTGTTGATAGTTTGACTCCTGTCTACGACTACTCACTCATAAAGGAGATCAATTAAATTGACAAACCGAAAAATCTAACAAGGTCTTTTACCAGCAAAAGAAAACAGATAAACAATTAACCTTTCTTTGGAAGTTTCTTTCAAAATATAATAGTAGTGTTTTTGAAATTTCTCAAGAACTTTGCTTTTAAAGGAAAAAGAAATTGTTGACAATTTCTCAAGAAATCAGGGAAAAAAAAGAAATTTCAAAAGCATATTGTTTTACGTTTTAATTGTTTGATCGAAGGACGCACAGTGCTTCCAGAAATGTGTCGCTCATTTGCTATGCTTTTGCAGAAAGAAACTCTAATGCTATTATTTTTTTCACTAGAACATGGATTTTTCTTTTGCCTTTTGCTCTTTCTCTTTTGACTTTCCGAATGGTTTGTTTGTTGCAACCAGTGGCTAAAAGAATCTTTATTATGTGCTCAATTTTGTCTGACATCCCAAAATGATCATTGTCAATGTCAGCAACCGTACAAAAAAAAAATTGAGGTAATACCTTTTTACATTCTGATCGATAATTCAAGCTGAAGTTTAACTATTTACTTGTATGGGTTGGCGTCTAACATACCAGAAGTGCCATACTGTTGTCTTAGTTATGCCAAATATAACTGTCATGGAATGGAACAGACGAGTTCCTCTGTTTTTACTGCAAACTTATCTTCGGCTATAAACTCTTGGCACGATCAAAAACAATTTTTCTGCAAAATTTTTCTATCATTATCATCCATTCCTATTTGCCACAAATTTGGTGGAATTGAGGTTCATGCAACAGGAAAATTTTATAAATGAAACATAAATGAGATTACATAACTGCTTTGCTTAATATTTCTAGCTAAAGAAAAGAACAATTCCTATTCCATGACAGTGATTCATAGGTTGTACATGACAGAAGTTTCAGGGATTTTTCATTATTATTTGTAATTAGGCATCCCATTAGTTCGTAAGAAAATGGTGATAAAACCAGACGTGTTCTTTTCCCCGTATCATTCTTATTGGAAATCCGACGCGCGGAGCTTTATCTGTAAAATGACATAACATTGGCAATGGGAATAATTACTAGTCAATGCAATTATGACAGTTTATGGAAGTGTGGAAGTCCCTTCAATAAAGCAAGGAAAGTTTTGTCGACTGTGACAATCGCATGGATGCGTTCTTCGTGGTCAATTCGTCGTCGTTTATTCTCTGGTCTTCGTTCGAAGTTGAGGAAAACACGTCATCTGTTGTCAATACGAAATCTGGCATTTGAACACGCTCGTGTTAAGTGTCTGGCAGGTCAGCTCGCTTCGAAAGCAAATTTTCAACACAATTCAACGCAAGAAGTAGTCAGTAGTGCTCAACATCAGTCAACCAATATTTCAAAGCCGGATGAAAAATGTGTTGCTTGTGGCTAATTTGGCCTCGTCTGGCTTCCACTTGTTTCACGAAAGGCTGCGTGTCCTAATTATTGGCTAGGCCATGTCCGGTCAGCATGTTCTCTTTTAAACCCCTCCTTTACCAGAAATAGTCAGCAAAACGAGGTCAAAGAAATGGTGGGCCAGCCAAACCAAAACAAAACACGTTTGAGGAAGTAAGTCAATGATGCCGAAGACGTGCCGGACACCTTAGGATTACGTACTATACTCATTGACAAACACCAAAGTTAAGCCGTAATATGTAGAATTAATGGTAGGAGATATTAAGTTAGAAATGGAGGTAGACACGGCTGCCTTCCGTTTTACAATTTCCGATCGTAAGTATCGTGAAAATTTCGTTACTTTCAAGTTAAAATTGAATAAGTCGTCATTGACCTTATGAAGCTATACTAACAACAGGGTGGCCATATTGGGCTACTGTTCGATATAATGATCAACCATAAGTTGACTTATCCTTTAAAGTCATAAAATATGATCGACCTTGTTTATTAGGGCGGGACTGGCTAAGTCATTACAAGTTCACGGCTAACAGTATCTCCAATTTATTTTTTAAAAAACCCTTGTTCCGTATACGTTACGCCCCCAAGCAGAGCAAGAGTGCTCTAGTCTAGTTTAAAAGGTTTTTGAAGGAAGTCTCTAATAGTAAACGGTGCTCCATTACTGTTCATGTTCAGAAACCACTGGTATCTCTGTGTGTGGTGACTATAATAAGGTCAATGACTTGATTGAATATAATTGTTATCATCTTCCAAATGTGCAAGCTAAACAGGCAAGATTAACACACAATGGAGCACGGCCTTAATATTTTTGCCTCCAGATCTTTCTGGTGCACTTAACCAGCTTCTGAGCTTCTTACTCTTAATTCTCATTAAGGTTTACTTAGACCAAATCGTTTGTTTTAAAAATGCCTGATTTTATGTACTCAGTGGAAGCCATTGCAATGCTGGAAGTCATATTTCTGAAAGAGTTTAAGAAATGCTGTTGATGTGATTGCTGTGCAGTAAGGAATGGATGGTTTCTTTTATTTTTCTTGTTGTGGTATTTATTTCCCTGTCCAGAATCTTCTTTTTTTTTCCTAGTCAAAGGTGTGATCTATTGTCCAGCAGTGCTCCACTATTTCATGGCTTTTGCTGTTACCTTTCTGAACAGCTCTCTTGTGTTTTCAGCTGTTCATTTGTTGGAGGTACCATTGCAGTAATGATAAAGTTAAAAAGACTGTTTTTAAATAAATCACTAACCAATATTATGAATGACCACATCAATAATTGCCTACCTTCCCCAGGTTCTAACGGCCTCGAGATGATATTTACTATCATTTCTAGCTAATACCTCGACGCTTAAAATCTTTCCAGTTCCNAGTGCTCAACATCAGTCAACCAATATTTCAAAGCCGGATGAAAAATGTGTTGCTTGTGGCTAATTTAGCCTCGTCTGGCTTCCACTTGTTTCACGAAAGGCTGCGTGTCCTAATTATTGGCTAGGCCATGTCCGGTCAGCATGTTCTCTTTTAAACCCCTCCTTTACCAGAAATAGTCAGCAAAACGAGGTCAAAGAAATGGTGGGCCAGCCAAACCAAAACAAAACACGTTTGAGGAAGTAAGTCAATGATGCCGAAGACGTGCCGGACACCTTAGGATTACGTACTATACTCATTGACAAACACCAAAGTTAAGCCGTAATATGTAGAATTAATGGTAGGAGATATTAAGTTAGAAATGGAGGTAGACACGGCTGCCTTCCGTTTTACAATTTCCGATCGTAAGTATCGTGAAAATTTCGTTACTTTCAAGTTAAAATTGAATAAGTCGTCATTGACCTTATGAAGCTATACTAACAACAGGGTGGCCATATTGGGCTACTGTTCGATATAATGATCAACCATAAGTTGACTTATCCTTTAAAGTCATAAAATATGATCGACCTTGTTTATTAGGGCGGGACTGGCTAAGTCATTACAAGTTCACGGCTAACAGTATCTCCAATTTATTTTTTAAAAAACCCTTGTTCCGTATACGTTACGCCCCCAAGCAGAGCAAGAGTGCTCTAGTCTAGTTTAAAAGGTTTTTTGAAGGAAGTCTCTAATAGTAAACGGTGCTCCATTACTGTTCATGTTCAGAAACCACTGGTATCTCTGTGTGTGGTGACTATAATAAGGTCAATGACTTGATTGAATATAATTGTTATCATCTTCCAAATGTGCAAGCTAAACAGGCAAGATTAACACACAATGGAGCACGGCCTTAATATTTTTGCCTCCAGATCTTTCTGGTGCACTTAACCAGCTTCTGAGCTTCTTACTCTTAATTCTCATTAAGGTTTACTTAGACCAAATCGTTTGTTTTAAAAATGCCTGATTTTATGTACTCAGTGGAAGCCATTGCAATGCTGGAAGTCATATTTCTGAAAGAGTATAAGAAATGCTGTTGATGTGATTGCTGTGCAGTAAGGAATGGATGGTTTCTTTTATTTTTCTTGTTGTGGTATTTATTTACCTGTCCAGAATCTTATTTTTTTCCCCAGTCAAAGGTGTGATCTATTGTCTAGTAGTGCCCCGCTATTTCATGGCTTTTGCTGTTACCTTTCTGAACAGCTCTCTTATGTTTTCAGCTGTTCATTTGTTGGAGGTACCATTGCAGTAATGATATAGTTAAAAAGACTGTTTTCAAATAAATCACTAACCAATATTATGAATGACCACATCAATAATTGCCTACCTTCCCCAGGTTCTAACGGCCTCGAGATGATATTTACTATCATTTCTAGCTAATACCTCGACGCTTAAAATCTTTCCAGTTCCAACCATCTTTTGGAAATGATGGAGAATCTTTCCTTCTTTAGATGGCCTCGTTTTCGTGTTTTATTCACAGGGCACCGTTCTCTTGTAATTTGGAGCCAATCGTAGTTATGGCGCGAAAATTGGATAGAATTGTCCTCAACATTCGAAAAGAACAAGCAATCACACACACATTTGTACTTTGTCAGAAATAAACGGAGGATATCGACTTTGAATTACAGGTACGTGACTGCCTTTACATTTTTTCCCCCCGATTTCGCATTTGACACATGTTAAGTTATTTGGACCATCCGAAGGTCTTTCATTCATTTGCAGCAAATCTGCAGCTTGTATTGTTTTAACGTCGTCAGCTAACGTCCTGTCATTGAGTTAGTGCTGTGTCACAGATGAAACAACGGCCCCTGTTATCTTCTCAGAAATTTTTCTCCAAACTGTGGCGATCTTAGGCTTTTGCCTTTATTTTGTTAAGGTCGTTCAAATTTTGATTGATCGGCGTTTGCAGTATGAGCATGTTTTGTATATTTCTGTAGCCGATCTAGATCATTTGGCTGGATGGTGTGTAGGGTAGTTCGGTTTTTTTCTTTCAAAGTTCAATTGGTTATTCGAAAGTGTGCTATTAATATGGTTTTCTTTAATTTTAATAGAACCCCCTCACCTTGATTCCACTTTAGACCCCTTCATGTGCTTTACAAACTCTGCGTAGTTGGCTATTTAACTGTTTTATAATGGTTTCTATGAAGAAATTCTGTGATCACGGGCTTCAATCATTTTCAGTCTTTGTGCCTCCAGTGGTTTTAACATAACTGGTTTAGTTTTCTTTATTACAGGGACTGCATTTGATATCCGGGTTTTTTTTGTTTGGTAGTGTGGTGAAATATTTCTATTCTCTTAGAACTTACTTTGTAAAACTTTGAGCAGATCTAAATATAGATAAAATAGTATAATCAGAAAGAGTTTTTAGGATCATCATAGGACCAGTAATAAAAATTACTTAATATTTAGTGTCCAATTTACAGCTATGGGGTTGGCTTTTAATACTTGATGTATTCCTTGTTTATGTTGTGGTCCAGCACTAAGCCTACATGTCTGAAGTTCAGAAAATAATCAATGAGCTCAACAAGCTAAAACATCCAAAAGGAGAAATGACAATAATAATTATCTTGAATCGAAAGCCTGTTTGTTATAGACCAGACTCAAGATAAAATCCATTAGTTTGGTATGTTGCAAATGGTAAGTTGTAATGACTAGCTTTAAACATCTATGCTAAGAGTTCAGATAATAATTATTATTATAATAAGCCAAATACTTTTACAGGATGACCACTTTAATAAATTGTCTACATAATTTCGCATTTTTATTTTTCCTATTCAATGGAATTTTTACCATAATAACATTTTTAGTTCTCAGATGAAAGAACTTCCCAATGTATAATCATTTTTTATTTGTTCTACTTGGTACTCTTGTGTTGAAAGTTTTTGAATTTTATTTGGTAACATAACTTTATATATATTTATATAATAATCCAATGCAGTTCACACTCTATGTTCATTGCTCTGCATAAAACTGAACCATTAAACAAGCATTTCTAGCACTGGTAGTACCATGGAATAGAGGAAGGTAAAAGATTTATTAAAGAAATGTAATTGATCAGGACATGAAAAACTAGAGAGTAAGGGGAGTACAATACCATCATAGTGTCTGATGGGGAGAACTTTGTTTATTAGCCAACTCAACCGTGTTGGAAAAGGACAATAAGAGGCAGAAAAAAGAAGTTCATTATTGAGTATGCTGATATCTTTTTTTGTGCTGGCCAGTGTAAATATTTTATAATTCTAGAAATGTTAAATGAGCAACTTAATCTTTCACAACTAGTGCTCTCTCTGACATGGCATAGAATTTTTGAAGAATCTTGGTATTAATTATCTGTATTTCATGCTAAATCTCTAGTTGAATAAACAACTTTGTACTCATTTGAAGTAAACTCTTCATTATTTATCCATTTTATGTTCCATATTTCTATGCTGTTTGCCTTCAATTGCATAAACTCATTTTTCACATTATCTGGTTTATTGCAATTGATGTGTAGTTATAGTGAGTCTTTGTTAGTGAGCATATGCCCACTAAGAAAGGCTCACTTATCTTATTTTTGTCATTTGCTTTCTTCTGTTTGAAAACTTAATTTTCTTGTAGCAAAGTAGCTTTCTTTCCAAGCAGACTGATAAATTCATCATTTAGCAGTTCCTCAAAACAGCTAATTAACTACTTGAGCTATGGTTGATTTTTTCTTGTTTACATGGCAAATTCGCAATGACTACTCACACATGTAACTAGTTAAGGAAACCTTTCTGTAACTGAAGTAGGGTACATTGATCTATACATTCAACCACCTAACATTTTACTTTAAATACCTATAAATATAGGTATTCAGTTATGCACCATATAGTGTATTCAGTGCAGTACATTATTTGTGCATAGGAACATTTCCAGCCAACACCAAATCAGCATGGTTCTTTGTATCTACATGTTCCTTTAAAAAGTTACATTACCAGGAGGAACAAATTCCTACATCATAACTTGACTACTTAACCCCTACAACTGCTGTACTCATACACACACACACACACACACACTATCCATAGTTTTAATTCTATTACTGCCTGTGTCCCAGAAAGTGAAGTAGGTTTATATTAGCAAAACTGGTTTTATAAATGCCATTTGTAACTAGTATTAACAGCTGTTAAAAATAAAAAACAAAAATAACATGCTTTAGTATGATGCTTATTGTTATTTCAACACAGTGAAATATCAAGCACATACTCAACAGCAGCTATCCAGCCATGGTCTTGATTTGAAATAGCACTTGTAATGCTCAGAGATTGAGATTGTTCCTTAACTTTGCACTCATAACACACTGTCATCAAACAGCTTTCTTTGTGTTGCTCATTTCAATTTTTTTAATTTTTAACAGTAAATGGCATACTCAAATATTGATTCTAACATTGAATCAAGTGTTAAAGCAGCAATGGTTGCCCCTGTGGCTAATGGTCCTATTCCAAGATGGGAACGAAAACTTCTAGCAAGTCAAAAAATAAAACCTCTTTCACCAGTCAGTGTAGAAACACACAAAAAATTAACAAAAACACCCAAAAAAGCTCTGGCAACACATACTTCAAGCAGAACACCAAAATCTAAGACACCAAGTGATATTAATACTAATGACAGCCAAGGTGATAGATTTATTCCAAATAGAACTTTGGTAGATGTTGACAAAAGTCATTATTTACTAATGAAATCTGATACTGTGGAGGATGAAGAAGAAAACGTTACAGAATTTAAAGGAAATTTGAAGGAAAATCTTGCTGGAAATGATGAGAAAATTTTGAAATACAAGCAGGCCGCACCAGGACAAGCAGAAGGTATTTCTTTAAAATTAAGATTTTATGAATTTTTATCATACATGTAGCATATATCTGTTGGAATCAAAGCAATTCTTTACCGTAAATAGTAAATAAAGTCTCTGTTATAGTAACATAAACAAAGCCACACAAGTTTTTATTTAAATTTGTTATTTGGAATAAAGAATTTTGAAATTTATCATTGTCATGAGTTTTATAATTATTCTTTACTTTATTTTGTCAATCAGAATAAAATTCCTTTGGTTAAAAGTACAGAAAGAAGTGAAATAATGAAAAAATCAAGTTTAAACATTTTACATATGCATGTAACAGTATCAAAGTAATCATTAGCTATTGACAGACTCAATAGCATAAGGATATTAGAGGTATTATATGGTGAATGACAAAAAACGTCAACAAAACAAAACACTATATTGACTACATATAAAGGTTCTTTTCGTACCCTTGAGACAGACAACCCAATCTGAAGCTAACCTGGTATTTCAAGATCATATAGTAAAATTGCTGTGTTATTGTGGTATAACAGATTAGCAGTAAGGATTCAGATATTCTTTTACTTACTAAAGCTGATAAATAAATATTTTTTACCTTATACTACTTAACTTGTTATTGGTACCTTGGCTGTGTTAGCCATGACACCATTTTTCCTGTCCACTAGGGTCATTCAAACTGGAATAGTTTCTACAAAGTTTTTGTTAACCACATGGTTTCTAAAAGTGATTCTGGTCTCCTTTAATGTGACAAACTCGTATAGCTCCACATGGTTTCAGAATTGATAGCCAACATGTTTTTATTCTTCACATTAATTATCTAATACATATACTGTCTCAATGGAAGCACTTGTAAGTTTTTTCCCTTCCTACTTGAAATATATGACCCAATTATTTTGTTTTAAGCAAAAGATTTAATCCTCTATTGAGTTAATTGATAACTTATTTTTGTACTGCATTGTGTTACTGCAACAAATCTTTTTCCACTGGAAATTATATGTTTGTGATAACCTTGTTAAGAAAACCAGTAACCTTGAGCTTGCTCAAAGAACCATTATTTGCATCTGCGAAGGTCTTCTATTAAAAAAATGGACACATGCTTAGAATTAAAATAGCCAGCATTTTCTCCACCACCAGTTCCACTGCTAATGAAGTGCTGCATGGTAACCAAATTTCTACTTGCTGTCCTTCCTATTTCCAACACATCAAAGGATAGACCATAAAAACATTAAGAGACAACTACTAGGAAATGTGAAGCCAGTACAATAGAAAGGTACATCTTTTTATGTGGATGATCTCATGAAATTGTTTTTTAGAGTAAAAAACACTGTATAAAAGGTAATCCCTTTATTTTAGAATCAATCTTTTACTATTGGAAAAATCATCTCCTCGATCTAAAAAAATTATGTTGAATTGCAAACATTTGGTATCTTAAATTGCATCTTCTTGGTCTGCTCACCTATGCACGACTCCTGTTCCTCATCACTGGGTCATCTGCCATCCGTTTCTTCTGTCTCTGCTGTTTCTATTAAAGCGCTTTCTGGACACAACTTCAGATAGTCTGAGTGTCGTGTGGCTATTTTTTGGGTCAAACAATCCTCCACAGTGATCTTCTTTGCCTTCAAATCAATGTGGATGATCTTACAGACCCTGTCGGAGAATACAGGTTCAAATTTTGACATTCTCCAAAAGTTTTGCACTAGGGCCATATTGCCCAGAGCAAAGGAGTGTGGCTTTCTGTATTTAGATGAGTTAACCAGAAAATCATGCTGCAGCTTTCTCTCTGCATCATGACAGGAAGTTTGTTTGACGTCTTCATCTGTGATCTTCCTCGGTGGGAAGATTGAGTTCACCCCATCTTTGAAAAGTATATCTGCTGGTGCGATACCAGTACTGGGATGAGGAGTCTGTCGATAACTGCTTTACACTTGCTTGATAGTTTGGTTGCATGCTTCCTGGTTTCTACCAATTTTAATGGCTTTACCCATTGGTTTCATAAAGTTTTCCACTGGGTTTGAGTTAGGGTGATATGGTGTTACTAGTTGCTGATTAATATCTCTTGAAGCTGCAAAATCTGCCATCTGCTTACTACTGAATGGTGGACTGTTGTCAGAAATTTGTATTGTGGGGTCACCAAATGTATTATAGACATCTTTCAGCACAGGCAGAACTTTGTCTGCGTAGATGAGACGAGTTTTGCAACTGGATAGCGAGACCTCAAATCTGTGACAACAACCACCTGTTTTCCTGATGGCATGTGACCAAAAAGTTCAACTGCTACCTTGTCTCAACATCTGCTTGGCAGCTGATGATGATGAAGTGGCTCGCATGTCTTTTAATCAACATATATGCTGCAGTCTAAACAGTTCTCAACAAAGTGCATAAACTGTTTGCCCATGTTGTGGTCCAGTCCATGTGTTGATTGCACATGTTTGCAAACTCTGAGGAAGTACCATGCGCTCTCCCTTCAGTATGACACCATTCCCCGTAACAGTTAACTCAGACTTAATCCCTTGAAACTTTCTTAACTCTTCGGGGTCAGACTTAGGAATCCAAAACTGTCCTTTTTGGATGTATTGACGGAGTTGGGCTTAAATGTCGTCTTCTTCAGTCTCCTTAGCGATAGTTGCAATTCTAATTTTATCTAAAACTGGCACAGAATGTAGCATATACAGAANAAAGTGCTTAAACTGTTTGCCCATGTTGTGGTCCAGTCCATGTGTTGATTGCACATGTTTGCAAACTCTGAGGAAGTACCATGCGCTCTCCCTTCAGTATGACACCATTCCCCGTAACAGTTAACTCAGACTTAATCCCTTGAAACTTTCTTAACTCTTCGGGGTCAGACTTAGGAATCCAAAACTGTCCTTTTTGGATGTATTGACGGAGTTGGGCTTAAATGTCGTCTTCTTCAGTCTCCTTAGCGATAGTTGCAATTCTAATTTTATCTAAAACTGGCACAGAATGTAGCATATACAGAAGCTTGTTGAATTCGTCTGCTTTATTACGCTCATCAGCTGATAGGATGTTGATGGGTTTTGCATGTCGTGACGAGTAGTCACTAGGGTTTTCGTTTTCCTGTCTGTAAAACACCTTGAAGTCAACATCTTGGTTTCTCAGTTTAATGCGCTCAGCTCTCTTTTTTTATTTGTTGAAGATGAAACACAGAGGTTTGTGATCAGAAATGATAGTTGCAGCTTCAGGGGCACCAACAAGATAATTCCTGAATCAGCGAAGTGCAAAATCCATTCCGGTTGCTTCTAAATCTAGCTGCGGATATCTTCGTACGGCTGGGTTCGTGGTTCGGGAAACAAAGAAGACAGCGTTGGCAGTGTCGATGCTGTCCCCTTGGGCCAGTATAGCTCCCATGCCACTGATATGAGCATCCACAAAGACAAAGGTGCATTTGGAGAGATTAATTTATTGTAGCAACGTTTGTTTTCAAAACTCTTGGGCAAGGTCTTCAAAACAGTCTTGGTGATGTTGCTGCCACTTAAGCCTTGCTGGCCTTTTCATCAACTCGCGAAGAGGTGCTACTCGTTTAGTAAATTCATGTATATAGTCCGAATTAGAATGCATCATGCAGATGAAGCTGTTAAGTTTTATCTTACTGGTGGGAGAAGAGTCAGGAACCTCAATGCTTCGATCTTTGCCGGATCTGGTTGTATCCCACCTTTGCTTAAAATAAGACCTTAAGAACTTAATTTGCTTCGCACCAAAAGTGCATTTTTCTGGGTTGAGAGTAATGCCGGATTCGGAGATCACCTTCATAACCTCATCCAGGGCTTTGTTGTGCTCGTTAGTTGTCTGGCTGGCAATTATGAGGTCGTCGTGAATCATGTAGGCATCGAGGATATCTCCAAGTAGGCGTGACTTAGCTAAGTTTAGCTCCCCCTGTGCATGTTTTACTGCCATCGACAGCCTCTTGTATCGGTAAATTTTACCCTTAGCATGAAAAGCAGTGAAATGCCGTGAGTCTAGGTGAAGCTCTAATTGCCAAAACGATGATTTGAGATTCAATTTTGAGAAAATGGATGCATTGGACAACTGTACTTTAATGTCTTCAGCCCTTGGAATGGGTAAAGATGACGAGTTTATGGCCTTGTTGACGTTACGATCGTCCAGCGTAATCCTTATCTCACCGCTATCTTTAGGGACAAAAACGATATTAGATAGCCATTCTGGGTGTTGGGTTGCAGGATTTTCTTCTATAATATCCTGTGCGAGCATTTCATCTATCAAGTCAGAAACACGATCTTGGAGGTGGTATGGTATTGTCCTGGGCGTTTCAGCAATTGTCTTCATGCCCTTGTCATAGTTGATCATTACTTAATAATCCTTCATCTTGCCCACTCCTTTAAAATTTCTGGGAAGGCTTGTACAATTTGTTGAATTTCTGCTTTATTTGACCCAAATATTGATCGGTTTGAACACCTCAGGTGAAGGGGAGAATTTTATCGCACCCAGACACAGACAAAATTGGCTCACAGTCTGGCTGAATGATATGCCATTTGACAGGTACTGAGCGGCTTTCAAAGGTTGCAGCACATCTGGCAATCCCTTCTACTGGGATTGGTGTGCTCTTGTAAGGCTTGATTTTGACATCCCTGTGGTACATCTTCTTATCGATTCCCCGTTTTTTAGCATCTTTCATGCCGCAGACACAAATTTTTGAGCCTGTGTCCGCCAGTAAGTTATCCATATAATTGTTGACCACTGCCTGCATCTTGTAATCATTCGGTCTGGGAGTGGGTAAGTCAGACACTTCTGTAAGACGGAATAAGTTGACAGAGTAGGTAGCATCGTCCTCGTTGTCATTGATGTATTACTCCTTCTCAACGGAGATCTCGTTGATCTTAGTACTTCTACATGCTTTGGCATAGTGTCCCATCTTCCCACAGCTTGTCATCCTTGGTGGCTTGTTTGATGTTCTAAAAGGAGTAACGGCCCAACTTGTGAACCACTATATCCCCATCAATTTCTTTAGCTCCTTTACAGGCACTTTCCATTCTAGTGCCCTCCTTCCTTAGGTTTTGTAAATTTCAAGAGTTATTGAGTGCTTCTTGCCGAATTTCACTACTTCGCAGTCCAATTACGGTTTGATGCCGCACTGCCACGGCTTCAGCGGTGCAATCAGCATTACCACATTTGAGCTACAATTTTGTGCCTCCTTCTCAACTCGTATACAGAAGGCACTGAATGCTTCTTGACCATCTTGAGTGAGCGAGCGAAACTGATAATGTTTCAAAGTTAGATTCTCCGTAGGACGATAATGCTCCTCCATGGCCTTCACAAATGTTGCCCAAGTAGCTGTCTTCCGCCGAGCTTCATCTGGTTCGGCTAGTTGCCAATCTGAGAGCAGCCGTTTGGAACTATACATTCCCAGGACCTTGGCGACTTTGTCTTTAGACTGCCATTGCGCTCGAAGCTTATCCTATTCAGTAAGACTTGTATTAATGTATCCATAGAAACTTTTGGAGGGTCTGGATAAGCCGCTGCGTATCACAAGTCGAAATATTGCACAAAGTCCTTGAAGGCTTGCAAGGTATTTTCGGAATGGAGATCGGCGTCGAACAAAAGTTTTGTTTCTGCCATTGGGCTGCTGCGATAGAGTTAGAGTGTGTATCACCTTGTTTGCACGACTGGTGCAGTGACAACTGTATGACAAGATAGAATTGATACAACCTGGTGCGTTCGGGGCTAACCCGATATGATATAAGCTTTTCTGCAATCGACCCAGATTGGCCAGCAGCAGACAGTGATGAACGATAGTGCAGCGCTCCCAACGTTAGAAATAAGTATGAAACAGATNTCAAAGTTAGATTCTCCGTAGGACGATAATGCTCCTCCATGGCCTTCACAAATGTTGCCCAAGTAGCTGTCTTCCGCCGAGCTTCATCTGGTTCGGCTAGTTGCCAATCTGAGAGCAGCCGTTTGGAACTATACATTCCCAGGACCTTGGCGACTTTGTCTTTAGACTGCCATTGCGCTCGAAGCTTATCCTATTCAGTAAGACTTGTATTAATGTATCCATAGAAACTTTTGGAGGGTCTGGATAAGCCGCTGCGTATCACAAGTCGAAATATTGCACAAAGTCCTTGAAGGCTTGCAAGGTATTTTCGGAATGGAGATCGGCGTCGAACAAAAGTTTTGTTTCTGCCATTGGGCTGCTGCGATAGAGTTAGAGTGTGTATCACCTTGTTTGCACGACTGGTGCAGTGACAACTGTATGACAAGATAGAATTGATACAACCTGGTGCGTTCGGGGCTAACCCGATATGATATAAGCTTTTCTGCAATCGACCCAGATTGGCCAGCAGCAGACAGTGATGAACGATAGTGCAGCGCTCCCAACGTTAGAAATAAGTATGAAACAGATATTACCTGATCAGTTCAGGGCAAACCCGATGTGTTAAATGCAAGAGCGTGGCACACAGGTTACGTAAAGCAGGATCAGCCAGGAATGTGTATGGCCAAGATGACTTGCCATTATTGATCGCTGGGTGAGATATCCAATCCTGCCAAAAGGCTGGTGTGCCAGTGTATCCTCGTTGCCAGATATAATGTCTTTTTATATGTTTCTGTCATATGTTATTCAAGACCCCAATCTCTGAAATGATACAAGGCACATGTATGACTGCTATCAAGGCAACAACCTATTGAAACATGCAGATAAACATAACACAGTATACATCACCCATCCTGCAAGAAAGATACCAGATTATCTCAAGAACTAGTTAAAGAGTTATTTCAAGAGACTATGCAATCATTATTTTTATTATTGCTGATAGCCTTGAGTACTAGTTTAAATGATTCAATGGATAGGTATGTTTTACTTCTTTACATATGTATTTATGTCTGAGTGTTTATTTGAATACACAGCATATACATTTAATTTGATACTATCAAAAAGTGTAGCTTTACCACAAAAGTGTTATATAAAGCCAAAGCGATTTAAAGTATAACTATTTAGGTTCCCGTTAAAAGGAGCAAGTTAGAAAGGAGCAAGTAGTTAATTTGAGCAAGCGTCAAAGGAGCAAGTTGAAATAGAGCAAGTATATGTATATATGTATATACAATAGGATGTACATATACAAGGTCTATCTGTACATTTGTATCTTGCTACAATGTACGTCCACCGTCCATGTACATGTACATACATCTGCGTATGCATGTAAATGCATGCAATTATTGGCCAACTATACAATGTACACCCTAGTATAACATAATTCATGTACATGTAGATGTACATGGTGCAACTTGCTCTATTTCAACTTGCTCCTTTGACACTTGCTCTAATATACCACTTGCTCCTTTGTAACTTGCTCCTTTGTAACTTGCTCCTTTGTACGTCCATCGCTATTTAAATATAACTTTAAATATAAAGTATAAAAACAGAAAATGTGGGTATTAAAGCCAAATAGGTTTGACTTGATTGATTGATTTGATTGATGATTGAGGTTTGACTTGTTATTTTAGAATCACTAGATATTAAGGTTCCACTGCTTCATTTGGAAANATGTACATACATCTGCGTATGCATGTACATGTATGAAATTATTGGCCAACTATACAATGTACACCATAGTATAACATAATTCATGTACATGTAGATGTACATGGTGCAACTTGCTCTATTTCAACTTGCTCTAATATACCACTTGCTCCTTTGTAACTTGCTCCTTTGTACGTCCACCACTATTTAAATATAACTTTAAATATAAAGTATAAAAACAGAAAATGTGTGTATTAAAGCCAAATAGGTTTGACTTTTTATTTTAGAGTCACTAGATATTAAGGTTCCACTGCTTCATTTGAAAAGATTTGTATACTTTTCTGCTGACTTAAACATAAATAGTGTTAATTGTAACTTGTTCTACTTTGTTTACAAATTAAAAATGACTTCTTGATGCATTATTGATTACTTGAATAGTACTTTAGTAGACTTTATGTTATGCTGGATTCCATTTTAGGTGCATTGAGTCATATGAAAGTACTCTATAGTCAAAATTGCCAGTTGCGTGCTCAGAAATGGAAAGGGAGTAGACATATTCCATCAGCTCCTGAGAAAATACTTGATGCTCCTGGTATTCTAAATGATTATTGTGAGTTGATTTTAACCAACAAATTAACTGTTAACTTTTATGTGATTATAGAGCTATATTACATGTATCATAGATATGGGGGATTATTGCCTATTGTAAATATTTGTATACAAAATGTGTTTTATGAAAACAACTTGGTGACAGATGTTTTGTTGTCTGTTATTTTTAGAATTTTCACTTGGACATCCTCAGTCAACTTAATGCACACTTTTATGCCTAACTCATGAGGAAAACCATGTTATGATAAATTTATTATTTTAGAGCATTTTAAGGCTACTGTATATGATATGACATTATTAGGTACAGATAAGAGGTAAGTTACTGGTATTATTGTAATAATTGAGGGCTGCTAAGAATTAACAAATTTTTGATTTGATAGTTCACCTTATCCACTGTATTACATTCATTGCAAATATTGACCCAGCTTTTTAAAAATGTGATTACTTGTCATGTTAATGTTTTAAAGTATCTCCTCCAAACCTAAGATATCAACGATGTTTGTTTTACAATTCAGAAGGTTACCTGCCAAGCCCCCTGCATACCTCATTGTAAAAGATGCCTTTACATGTTGTAGGAACAAAATAGAGGTGGTTTGTTTGATGTAGGTGTAACCGTAGACACGTGCTATTATAGCTGTCCACGTTTACTTTGAGAGATCCACAACCGCGTGATGTGTCTCAGTTTCTCAGTTTCTTCATTAGTAATTTTAGTATAACAATAGGTTCTAATGAGGCCAATTTAGGGATCGTATGATGCTGCCTGTAGCCCTCTCATTGGCTCAGGATAACAGGCCATCACGAGTTCACCCTGATTAGAAGCACAGCTTATAAATACGATCGCCTCTTAGTATTCCTCAGTCGAAGGACTTAGTTTCCGAGATCAACAAGCCTTTGTTGCTACCGCTTTTGTACACAAAATATATTTTGAAGTTAACCAGACGTCTTTTCGTATTCCTTGTCCGTGGAATTAAAAGAGAACCTCCGGTGACATAGGCATTTATGTGTTAGAAGATTGCTTCATTCCTGAGATCCAACAAGTTCAATTTTGGTGCTATCCCTAACTCATATTCTTTACAGTGAAAAACTTTGGTTCATTTCAGTTCATGAGAAATGTCTTGAATTTGCCAGTTGTGAAAATTTCTGCACTCCTCTCCAGTATTAATTGATGTTCTTTTAATGTTTCTCTTTTCTCCAGCTTCTTGGTAGCTTATTTCCTAGGTTATTTCAACATGTCTTCTGTTTCACCTGTTCCCAAGCCATAATATTGCTAGTTTTTTACTTAGACTTGTCTATGATAAATGAAGTTGTATGTTAACCTTGTGTGTTATAACAGCTTTCTCTCAAGTTAACTTTTGACACCATACTTAATGCAATCATGTATCACAATTTACAAACTTATAACAGAACAAGAACAGATAAATACTAAGTGCATCTCTTTCAATGATTCTTTCTTGCATTCACAATCACTCTATGTTTACTAACTGATGTCACCTTATGAACCATTATGGGTAAAATGTAGCAATTATGGCAGACATTGGATAGAATTTAAAATTTTCACAACATCTAGTTTATCTCAAACAAAAAGGTGTCAGCAGAGACCTGGTGAAGGATAGGATAACTTGGAAGTCAATTTCAAGAAAGCATCCAACACATGCTAGCATGTAAAATAGACGTTAAACCGAATATGATGATGATGATGATGATGATGGTTAGTGCTGGAAAACCAAATCAGATGCAATGTTTACAATGGCATAAACTACATATCCCTCATACAACACAATTTTTTAGGTATAAGTTTAGCATTTTTGGAAGCAATGATCATTTGGCAAGTAAGTTCCATTAAAAGTGTCAAGTTTTAAGTAAGGTAATAGCCTTTTTTGTGCTTGTTCACATTCTAAGAAGTATTTATTTAAACACTTGGTTGTGATTATGATTTGTTCTTATGTTTTAGATCTTAATCTTCTCCATTGGGGAGAAAGCAATGTTGTTGCTGTTGGTTTGGCAAATGCCATTTACTTATGGAGTGCAAATACTGGTGTTGTAACTGAGCTGATGGATCTAGAAGAAAGTGAATCTGTTACTAGTGTGAAATGGGTCCAAGATGGCAATGTTCTAGCTGTTGGACTTGGGAATGGTTCGGTTGAGGTATATTTGTCAAACAGTATTACTGAGATTAAGAAAGGTTGTTTTATTTTTTAAGGCTTAAAGTGGTCTAATTTTTGGATTCAAGATATAAGGTAATATAATTTTCTGGGCATATAGGACCCTTCAGCATCTTTATTGATTCAACTTAATATTATTTGTTCATTTTGAAAGCTCAGCCAGCTACAACATAATGTGCACTATTGTCTTTGTTAGTGTTGTGAATCAGATGACTTTCTCCAACGTCGGTACTCAGTGTTTTTCATACTTTATTGTATTTATTTTGGCTAACTATGCTTTTTAATAAGGTCTAACAATAAACAGTGGCTCAGGTCAAATAATACCTGACCGATACCCAAGAATATACTATTGGATCTATGATGTAATAAACAACACACCATTATGAACGGATTCTAATCAATATATTGTCATGTACTGAAGATTTAGATATGCATTATTTCAGTACCCGAAACACTGTAATATTTTATAAAGAAACAGAGAAATGGTCCTGAGTACCCGTCAACTGCTACTTGTGACATTTAGATCAATGCACCACAACGCTAGGTCATATATAATTAAAAAGATAAGTCATTGATTATTTTTCAGTAACTTACTTAAGACATTTTATTTTCCTGGTATTACCTGAGCGGTATAATCTATTTTCTGTTATGTATGAGTGGTATTAACAAGTTAAAATGGTACACTACGACTTCATGTACTGTAACGCCTTCCTTACATCCATCCATTAAGTTTAAATGTTTTAAATATGAGAGATATTTGATATTAAATTTATTTCCTTGTTATTTTTTTTCTATAGCTTTGGGATACAGATCATTGTAAAAGAATTCGAGCGATGAATGGACATGAAGCAAGAGTGGGTTCTCTGTCATGGAATGACTTCATCCTGAGCAGGTAAACTGATTTATGAGAGTGATACTAGCGTTAAATCTCCATTTGCTGCCTGGTATAATTTTTTCTTTTGTTCTTAGGTAACATCTTTTTGCTTCCCACTCGGCTCTGTTATATGGAGTTATATCGCTCACAATAAAACGCTGCTAAAAACACGGGAAAGATTTTGTATTGGCTCTTGCTTTGTAGAACTATATTCTTATTGATGTTAATGTCGTAGAAGTGACTTCTAATGTGGTCGTTTGTGGTGCATTTTACGAAGCATTTAACATTTGGCTGTACAATTTACTGACTCTCCGTTTATTAATACCCCATTCTTTTTATTAAAGTGTACGTAACGGAAGGTAATTAATTTTCATGTTTTAGTGGATCTCGAGCTGGTGAAATTCATCAACATGATGTGAGAGTACCTCGACACTGTGTTGGTTCGCTTTTGCATCACGAACAGGAAGTTTGTGGTCTTGAATGGTCTCCGAATGGTCAATTCTTGGCAAGTGGTGGCAATGACAACCTACTTTGTATTTGGGATGCTAAAAATTCGACTGCGAGTGAATTATCAGAGCCTCTTTTTAAACTTACAGAGCATTCTGCTGCTGTCAAGGTAAGAAAATTCATCAACGTATTCTTTGATTAGGTTCCATCATTTCAGTTACAGCATAAGAAAAGGATTAAATATTTTTATTGTTCCAATACCATTTACAACTACCTCTTGATCGCCAGCTTTCAAGCGCTGCAATTGCATTTTAAGCACTGATCTATTTTCTGTATTTGTGTTGTTTACAGACAAGGAGTGTCAAAGTAAGACGACAGCTTAACGTGTATACTGCTATTAGGAAACGTAATTTCAGTTATAGCATGGGAGGAACAACAAGTCTTTGTGTTAGCCCAGTACCATTTTCAGGCACCTACATTCAACTGCTGCAGTTGGAGTTGAGACACCAAACCATTTCAAGATATTGGTGTAGCCATTTTCTAAAGATCTTTTCCCGCTCTGTCTGCGACATTTTTCAGCATAGTTTTTGATATCTTACTTGATGTAGAAAGATGGTACTACTGTCATTAGGGATCCAGAGAACATTTTAAAAGATGGCAGGAACACGTTACTGATGTGTTGCACAATCCCTCAGCTGCGGATGTTGATGTGATTCATGGCCTCTCGCAATGTGATGTCAAACTCAGAATGGATCGTTTGCCTGGTTTGGATGAGGTTTAGTCAGCTATCACGTAAGTCAGCATTGCAAAAGAACCTAGTTTAGGTTGTCTTAGGGTGAAGCTACTTAAAACTCAAAATATGAATACTTTTAATGCTATCTTTGGCTTTGTTAAAGATATCTGGACAGGTGCTCTTGTTACGCAGGGTTGGATCGGTGGTGTCCTGGTGACCTTGTCTAAAGGTAAGGGACAGAAGAATGTGTGTGGCTACTACCGTGGAACCACGCTCTTGAAAGCTGCTGGAAATTTATTTTTGCGACTCCTATTGCACAGGTTATTGAAAGATGTTTGCCCTAATGGTATTCCGAGGTCACAAAGTGGCTTTAGGTCTGTTGGAGAAACTGGATATGAATTTTTTAGCCCGGCAAATCCAGGAGAAATGCATTGAACAGCAGATACCATTGTATCAAGTGTTAGTAGACATGACCAATGCTTTCGACACTGTCAACAGCAATGCTCTCTGCATGATTTTAGAGAAAGTCGTGTGTTCTCTAACCGTTGTTAGAATATTCAAGGAACTGCATAGGGACATAAAAGCTCGCGTCTCCTTTAACAAAAAGTTATCTGATGAAATTCCAGTTGAAAGTGGTGTGATACAACGTGAAACTCCTGTGCCCACTCGTTTCTCTCCTCTTTCTCACAAATCCATGCTGCTCCACTTGTTCATGTATTTCAAGATTGTGATAACAATATCATGTTAAGGTTCCGATGGACAAGTCGAATTTTTAATCTCAGAATTTTTAATTTCAAGACCAAACTACATCACGTCTTAGAGAGGTACTGTACGCAGACGACTTTGTTTTCATGTCAAACACTGAAGCCGATGTACAGCATATAACGGGTTCTTTTGCTGGATTTTGCCTTTGGTCTGAAGATTAGTTTGTCCAAAACAAGAGTGACATTTACTCTTGCACCAGGCGGACCATACTTTGAACCGAACATTAGTCAGTGGTGCTAGGCTAGGAGTAGTTGATTCGTTTGTCTACTTCGGTAGCCCTTTGTCAAGAGACGGCTCTCTTGATACTGAAATTCACAGGCGAATTCAGAAGGGTGCTACAGATTTTGGAAAGTTAGAGAGGAGTGTTAAACTGATCGTGGTATCACAAACGAGACAAAGATCTGCGTTTACAAGATGTGTGTGCTAACTACACTCATGTATTCATTGTAAGCCTAGGAAGAGGTACAAGGATTGTACGAGGAAATATTTAAAAAGTTCTCAAATCAACTTTGACAACTGGGAATCACTCACACAGCTGATACCAGAGTAATGGAAGCTTATACGTGAAAGATGTGGTGCTCTGGAGGAAAGAAAGCAGCCCACACGAATCTAAAGCGAGAGCTTCGCAAAGGTTAACTAATAGCCTTGACCAAGAGACACAGAGCTGGAAACGGGACCCTTGCAAGCGAGTGCTTCTGTCAAAAGGTTGAAATATGAACCACCTTAAGTAACACCGAACTCGTGATTGGGTTGACCTGGTTTCTGCTACGCCAGACCAAACAAGCTGTGTAGTATGCAGCCAAGTGTGCAAGTCCATTATCGGTTTAAAAAGACACATGGCTGTTCGTAAGAATACTCTTCACCCAACAGAAGTAAACTTAGTGGAAATCACTCTGTTTTTATGTCACATCTACTTTAAAGTGTGCAAATCTACGACAGGACCTCAAAGTCATCTCTACAAGTGTGTGTGTATGTGTGTGTGTTTGTTTTTTAAACAGCTTATCAAATGTATACATTATATTTATTTATGCTCTATGTTAAAAATATATTGGTTGGTTTCCTTTCATTTTTTCCCTCCTGCTTTAAATTAATATGTACGTTTCTGTTGTAGGCAGTTTCTTGGTGCCCTTGGCAATCAAACCTTCTTGCCAGTGGTGGTGGAACATCTGATCGTCACATGCGCTTCTGGTCAGCAACGACTGGAAAGTGTATTCACAGCCAAGATACTTGTTCCCAGGTAAACTTTTTTTTCACATGATGGGCAGAGTTTTTACTGAACTTTGCTGCTTGCACTTCCTTCATTTAACAAAAAAGTATTTGTAGATAACTCTGCAAAAGGTACTCTTTATCTAGTAGTTTTTGACTACTTAACAGATTGTGCAACTGATATTACTTGTCCAGGTTCTGCTTAATTTAAAACGAATTTAAAGTACAACTTACTCGACACTTGTTTCATTGTGCCCTTTGAATGCCTTTAGCTACAATTTATTAATTTGTTGCGTAGCTCCGTTTTGAAGGATTGATACTGACTGAAACATATTGCTAAGTGAAACGTACACTGGAGATGACCGTGTTAGCTATTCTTGTCACAATTGTGATTAACTGTTTTAATTGCCCCACTAACAAAATGCAAAAGGTATAGTAGATTTGCCTTGTCACGAGTCGTAAGGTTTTTCAAAGCTACGTCTGAAGAGATACTTCTCCTGTTGGTTGGTTTCACCAATATTGGAGGCAGGACAGCCCTTACAATGTAATATGAAAACTACATTGTTTTTCTTTCTCAGCTTGAAGTGGGTCCTTTGGTTTTGATATTATCTTCCATAACATGGGTGTAAAGGTGGAGCACTGGGCATTGTGTTGTCTGAGTGTTCTTGACATAGGATAGGCATTTCGTTCAGTAAGCAAGCTTTAAAATAATTCTTCTTGCTCTTCCGAACAGAGTGGTAATACTATTATGAGCTGCGACTAAATGATGTGATGCAGTATTGATGTACTGATCATTGTGAATTGATTTCCTGTAGATGGAAATTGAAAAGTGCAATTTATTTTTCTCTTTACAAGGACATCAAAAAAAGATGTCGAATTTCATCTTTTTTCTCTTAGGTGAATAAGATGCTGATATGCTAGAAGAGCCTTGTATGTGATCGTCTTGGCCCTCTGTTTATGTTGACAATGCTTTGGCTTCAAATACTTTAAAGACTTGTTCAGCAACCAAAGAGGATGTAGCACCTTCCATGGGTACACCGTTGGTTGGAGTGTAGATGTAGATTTAGGATATCTGATTTAGGATATTTGATGGTTTCAGTACAGTTCTTAATAGCAGTAAATCATCTTGATTAAGCAGATCCTGTATTATTCGTCAGGTGTAATTAATAGAGATAGCTGTCTAAATTTATGTGACATCAAAGGAGACTTTAGTTTTATCTGTCTGGTGTCTTTGTTGTGCAATGAAAGCTACGATCTCAGTGATGGTGTTACAGTGGTGTGACTTTATTTTTGTGCATGGATGTAGGAGCTCATGAACGTAACGTGAAAGAAAATCAGAATAAACTGAACGGATTGGTACATCCCAGTATGAAAATGTATTGCTTGAGTTCAGTAAATTGTCAATAGATTGACTTGCTTTTCTTTTAGTATTTTGATCTATTATGGTTTCAAAGCCCAGTATTATGCTGACAAGGTAGACATTAAGATGACGATGAAATGGTTATTTCATCGGTTCGTAATTTTTTTTAACAGAGTAGTTAAGTATGTTTCTTTTCTTCGAATTGCTAAGGTACATGTGTTTACTTGAACGAAATAACGGGTAGGACATAAGGTCATGGAAAATATCTAGAGAATAGCATAGTAGGTTGGAACAGTATTTCACTTCCATTTTCAGACTAAAAGGGGTTTACTCGATAAAGAGATAATATTGCTTTTCAGCATCTATAGCAATAACACTAGATATCATAGTAAGTTGGAACAGTATTTCACTTCCATTTTCAGAGTAAAGGGGGTTTACTCGGTAAAGAGATAATATTGCTTTTCAGCATCTATAGCAATAACAGCAGACCATCCACCACTGCGTGAGAACATTTTATTGTGAAAGTCAATAAAACGGTTTCTGACCTACTCTCTTCCTTAGAGAATCTTATCTGAATTGTAACTTTGACTTTCTGATGTCATTGCTTTTTCTTAAGGTTTGTGGTATTCATTGGAATCAAAATCACAAAGAAATAGTATCTGCACATGGCTTTTCAAAGAATCAACTTATTCTGTGGAAGTACCCTTCGTTGAGTCAGGTCAGAGAACTCAGAGGTAAGTTTGTATCTATTTATACATATTTGGTAGTCCACAGGAAATGTTTTTGAAATCAGGGTCTCAAGGCTTTGGTCACGGATTTTAAGGGTGTTTTTTATAAATAAATTGCTTCTTGTTTTTGTATATTTTTGGCACAAAATACTATGTTACTTGTCACAGTAAAGATGATCGCTAGTTATTATTTGTCGACATCCATACAAAAGAGGTAAGATACTGCAGTTTTTAATTGTCTTAGGGTCCCCATTTAACACCAAGCAATGGCCCCCAAACACTTAGGTTTAATTTCTTAGTCGTGCATACGTGTTTGATTTAATATTTTAGTCTTAAAGTACATTCTGTTTTGCTTCACTTTTTTTGTTCATGATACTTCATCTTTTTATCCCAATGTGTAATCTAATTTATATCCAGTGTTTATGTTGAAAAATGAAAAACTTGCTTAAATCAAAAGGGTGTATTGATAATGATATTTGACGATTACTGATTATGAAAAATTAGGAGTTATCTTGATTATCGGATATTACTTTTTTCAATAATACTATAATCCAGGACGTCAATGGCCCTTTATAATGGATCATTATATTCCAGCGCTGCTTCTCAGTTTTTACTGATTTGAAACAAGTGTCCGTTTCTATCACAAATGGAACTTTTGAGAAGAGAATATCAACAATAAGTCCAGTATGCTTCAATATCTGCTAAAGGTTTGATTTTTAGTTTCAAATTGCCTCCCGAAACAAGTGAGAAGAAGTATTCCGTAGGATAAGGTTATAAAACAATTTTTAAAGACTTAATGCAGTTGTGCAGTAAAATAATGAGACCTTTACTTCGGTTTAAAACTTGGTCTTTATCATCAACTGAAAGGAGAAAATGGTAGATGAAGAAGAAAAAAATCTGTTAAGTTTGTAAGAAACAATGTTGCTGAAAGTAATGAAATAATAAAGGTAGCAAGTTAGCGAGGCAGCAGAGAACAGATAAAGGAGAAGAGCAGGAAATAAGGGAAAAGAAAAATGTGAAAGGGCATGATTCATTAGAATTTGAATGTCAACCTTACTGATATGAAAAATACTGAACTAATGAAGAAAACATATTAAAATGATCTTGTAGAAACAAAAATGTCATGGTCTCTTTTTAAATGTAGCGAAAACATACCTGAAACTAGATTTTCATTACAGAATTTTACGAAAGATCTAGACTTTATAGAAATATTATGCTAGGTCTAATATTTCATAAATTATTAAGTACTTGTAAAATCTTGCTTATGAGGTAAAGAGAAAGAAGCATGAAGATCATGAGGATATGGTGTAGAAGTTAAAAGCAAATAAATGAGCTGAGAAAACATAGATGACATTTCCTTTGCAAGATGTTGTTTTGTGTATTTTCCCTGTATGCTTCTTCATCATTAAAAAAACAAACAAAAACTTTTCAATGTTTGTTTGAAGGTGTCTTACTTACCTGGATTTTGAAATATACCTTCTATAATTGTAGTATTCTAGCGGAGGAAAATCTTTATCTAAAACCATTGCTTTGTTAGCCTTTTCTTGGTTGTTAGTACTCGCCTACCCCTGTCAGAATTAGAAAAGAAATTGAATGGCTGCTATACAAGAATGCTAAGATCAGCTCTTGGATATAGCTGGAAATATCACACCCGTAATGAAGATCTTTACGGTCACCTTTAAAAAGTAACCGACAAAATCAGAACTAGAAGGTCGAGACTAGTAGGACATCTTAAGAGACATCCTGAAGAAGTGGCACACAATTTGGCATTTTGGTTACCAACACAGGGAAAGAGAAATAGAGGGGCTCCAACAACAACATTTGTACAACTGCTGGAGAAGGATACGGGACTGACGGTCGAAGAGATGGGAAATTAAATGATGGACAGGGATATTTGGCGGATGATGGTAAGTCGAGGCACTTTGGCCTCGACCTAGATAGATAGATAGAT
>RDPX01000354.1:433067-458357 GCA_003991215.1 Morbakka virulenta | reverse complement strand
ATCAAGTTCAGATCCAGCGTCAAGAGAATGTGTCTGAAACCACAAGTGAAAGTCTTCCTGCACCACAAGAGGTACCAATAGCCACGGACCAAACTAGCATAACTACTAATGCTGAACTCAACCCTGTAAGGCGCTCTGAGAGAATCAGGCGTCCAGTAGATAGGCTTGATCTTTAAAGGACAGGGTGAATGTCATAATAGACGATCTTCACTTCAATTGACATTTAATAGATTACGGGTTCCCTGTGGACTACGAACCTGTTATTGTTATTGTCAGCGGTCATTTGTATTGTTAGCCGCCATTTTGTACACTGAGTTGTTTTATTGTTGATTAAAGCCCAACGTGAGGTCAATTCGTAGTTAATCATTTATTACAAGCCTCTTTCTCATCACTTTATGCTCAACACATCACGGAGAGGTTCTGGTTGAAGTTGGCGAGCTCACACCTATATTAGAAAATCTTGATGTCTTACTCTGGTTGCATCTCATCCATAAGAGCCTCCCATCTTTGATAAAGCAAACATATTGGACTGAGTTATAATCACGTACTCTTGCTTTTTTAAAGCTGTGGACACACTGTTAGACACCCTCCAGTCATCTGAAGAGGTCAAATTCACCCAGTGCTTTCCAGTCATGACATTCATTCAGACAAAATCCCCAGCATAAACCTCAATGTCAAACCACTCCTTCAACATGCCCATTATCCCAAGCTACCAGTAGAGCACCATCACATTACCTTAGCAAGTGCCCATTTTGATCTGATTCTGATTGCAAGTTTTTGGCCTGTACTCGCAGAATGTGTTTTCCAAACTTTTTCATCTGTCTTTAAAAATTATATTGCTTCAGACGAACATGTTATTCTTTATTCTCTTATTTCTTACAACCATTTTCTCTAATTTTACCTTCTTTGAACTTGGTTTGCCTAACCATGTTTCTTTTGCATCTAAAAACTCCTTCAGATTGGATAGATCAATAGTTGTTATTTTTTGAGATTTTCCACTATCTTCTTTTCCTTATTTGTTGGTTTTCTTCAAGTTTTTCTCCAATGAATTGCATTTGCTGTTCTTGCAATACATTGCCTCAGAAACTTCATATTCCCTTTAACTTTCACACTCTTATGTTTTCATCTCTTACTCTGTGCACTCTTTCCTTGTTTATGTCCATTGATCATTCCATTGTTTTTTAGTTTCCTTATGCTGCAGTCATTATCTTAGCCATTGAGTCTACACTCCTCAGATGATTGCTAACATCCAATTTGCTTCCTCTTTCATTTTCTCATCTACTTTCAATTTTCTAGGCCTTTATCTTTCTTGAACTTCTTTCAATGTAACTTCTTTAGTGTATCCAAATGATGAAAAAATGTATCCTGCATTTTGCTTTCTTCATTCAGCCACAATGTTCTGCTGCAATGTTCTAGTCCCAGCCTCTTTCTGTTAAACTTCTGTCAACTTGTTAATGACCCATGTAACCTTCTGCTTCCTCTACTGCTGCAGGTTACTCTCTGCCTCTCACAATCGAATGATTCATTAAGGCTAATTCCATACTAAATCTAGTAATATTGTCTCTTAAACTTTGCTGGTGTGATGCATCTGTGGGGACTCATCTTCCCATAAGGTTTTAAATCCACAAATCGACTCATTGACCATCCGTAATTGCTTCTTTCCACTTACTTCATCCAGACAAGTTTTGCCTTCATTTTATTTGACCAGGCTGTCACATCCTGTTGATTTCAATCGCTAGGTCTTTGTACTTTGACAGCTTTTCTGCTACGTTGACAGAGATTTTGCATTCAGATGATATGGCCATGTCCATAAGGATGCATTCTTTGTTTGTCTTGTTCTTGATGACGATTTCTGGCCTATTCGCTTTAATCTCTCTGTCAATCTGTATTGGCATGTCTAATAGGATTGTGATCTCGTCATTCTCTGGGACTGTGTTGGGCTGATAGTCGTACCACTTGCCAGCTGTCTTGATTTTGTATTCCCTGAAGATCTTCCAGTGTAAGTAAGCTGCCGCCTTATTGTGTCTTTCGATGTACTCCATCTTTGCTAGCTCCGGGGAGCCCAAAATGATGTGTTCAATGATCTCCTCATATTTTCCACAGATCCTACACTGTGGATCTCTTCCATCCTTGATGATGCAGTGATGGTAGGATCTTGTGGCCAAATTCTGGTCATGTGGAGCGATGATCAGGCCTTCAGTTTCAGCTTTTAGTCCGATGGATTTTAAGCCACATGTTGGTCTTTTCTTGGTCTACATCTGCCTCTTTGATTCTGTTATGGTACTTTCCATGCATTGCCTTTTTTTCCCAGGACTTATGCATTTGTAGGTGACAGTGGTGTTTTGCTTCCTGTTTGACTCTGTGTGGGATTGTTGTTGTTTCATTCTCTGTCAGTGGTATTTCTGGGGCTTTCAGCTCCTGCTTAAATTTTGCTTATTATTATTATTATTATTATTATTATTATTATTATTATTATTATTATTGAGTGGTGGAGCAATATAAGCCCATGGGGGACTCAGGGGTAGAATCCCCAGCAAACCCATCCGACTCCCAGCCCAATAAGGGTAAGCTGGGTGCATGCATCACACATAAGTGTGTGTGATAAATTGATGTTAATAAAAATACAATACATGACCTCGCAGGTGGGGCCTGGTTAGGTTTCCCAGTTCAGGTGACCCATTCTGCTTAAAACGGTTTCCGTAGCGAGGCTTCACCCAAGAATGACACAAAAATATTGTCTAAATGAATGCTGATACAGCCGAGTGTGAGGTGGTGTATATTTTGAGTCAGAAAATCGCATGTATTACCAAGCACTACATGAATTTCAAGGTCAGGGCTTTGGTTTGAAGGGTGTCATAATGTCTGTATTGTAATAAGACACCCTAAAGGTAGATACTTTAAACCCTGTGCCATTGGTTTCCTGAGAGTAGAACAAATGTATGAGCATCAACAAACATCAGTAACATTTATAACCATAAATATTAAAGTATCAATGTTTCGGAAAAAAGGCTCGTAATCTCCCTGTATCTCTGTTGTTTATATTATCAGGTTGAAAAAGACGTCGGAATTGGTGTAGCAAAATGGTTTACTTGACATATATATACAAGACTTAGTTTATTGTTAATTGTTTCCTTCACTATGATAGTCGTTTGCTCTGCTTTATAGGTATGTACCAACGAAGGATCTTGAAGAGATATACTATAGCTACTATGGAAGTAAGAGAGTTACAAGGCAAGTTATTAAGGACTGCTCTTTACTTCTCTATGTTGAATGGGTTGCCGAAAAAATAGGAGGAGCGAAGTTGTACCCTTTTTTTGCCAAGAAGTCTCCTTTTTTAGTTGAGCAACTTCATAGCTATTATTTGGGTAAGTGTCTCTTGTTAAAATATTATATTTTACTGTATCATCAATAATTTGAAAGTTGCTGTAATTAATGTGAAGAATAGTGCAGGAAAAATGAGTATATATTTGGTCTTCTATTTTTTTATTATGTTAATATAATTAAACAAAAGCCTTAAAGGTTTTTTGGAGGTTCTTCCAGTTTTTAATTGTTTCTAATTTTTAAAAATTGCATGTCTTGGCTACCGTTCTATAGTAAACAGATGTAGCATTCTCATTAACATACTTAATTCTGTGGCGTTTTAAAATTGCTTTCAATACTGAGAAATGCCTTGTGTATTTGCTGGTTATACATGAATACTAATGGAGTCTAGAAATTAAACGTATCAACCATGGAGGTGTTTTTCGTATTATAGAGTAGGTTTTGTTTCAAAAATTAAAAAAGATATTTGTAATAAATTTTTCCTTTCATTTGCGTAGAAAGAGCCATTTGTTTTCTTAATCTTTGAATTTTGATTTTATACTATTTTGTTCGTGGCTAAACATTTAAATACAGTTGATATGAATAGTAAAGGCATTCTAATATAGGCAGGGTTCTAAATTCCTTGTTTATGTGCACATTATATTTGGTCTTGTAACAGTTTGCTGTTATGAAAAAATCCAGTTGAAATTCTGGATGCTTGAATTTTATTGTTGACAGTAGAAGCGATAGGTAAGTCTACTTAACACACCCAGTTCTGTTGATGTATGATATTTATCCTGCCGTGAGTCATAAGCTTTTTCTGAGCTACGTTTCGATAGATACTTCTCCCAAAATATTAGTTTGAAATATTAGTTTGTATTAGTAACAGATTTTTCACGTTGATGTTACTTTGAAACGTCCTGAGAGTAACGATCTTGTATCTAAAATTTTAATTTTTTTAGGTGGTATTCATGATATGGCAGCTTGGACCACTTTACTTTGGAATACAACTGCTCTAATGCTAGAAGAAGGGACCGAAGTATGTAGTATCCCAAAAAATCCACTGTATATTTTGTGCAAAGATAAAAAATTTTCCGTCGAAAACTCTGAAAGAAATAGTCTGCGGAACCCAGGCAAGAAGAAGCTGGACTTGAATGGCCTCAAAAGTAGTGACATACAGGTCACAGAGACCAGTCGCGGTCATTCGTTCTCTCCAGGCCCACAGTTTCCGTTTGCCACTTTCCAATCGGATTTAAACGGATTGTCGCCTACACCGACTGTAAGAGTAGACAAGTATACTAAGGATCACTGGAACACAACGAGCAACGAATTCTTTACAACTCATGGAACATATTCGGAACTGGGGAGGTAAATAGCGTATATTTGTATATTTGGTATATTTCAATAAGGACACTATTGCACTCGCCCTTTCGTTTAAAGTAGAATAACCTTAGCAAAGATTCTCTTTTAGGAATTTCGTTCATTTGTAGGCAAAATGGTTTTCCTGTCAAGAAACAAAGTGAAGAGGGTTTAACAGTGAAAGTATTGTTACCAAGAAAATGCTCTTCAGTTGGATACCTACGAACTTAATGCTGTACAGCAATGAAGTCCGATTACTTGATTTAAATTAATACAAACAGCAGGGCAGAAAACCTGTAAAAATTACCATTTAATGGGATACTACAAAGTACAAGAACAGTTCTTCTTGTTGAAAATATCAGTAATTAAGACCGTATAATGACTTCAATTTCTTTGGTGATCACCACTTTGGCACATTGAGTTGTAAGGTTTTTACTGCATTACGTTTCGAAAAGTTCTAATACTTTCTGCTCTTTGGTGGTAATGGAACTATTACGAACTGAGACTGGATGATGTGATGCATTACTGAAGTACTGATCAATGTGAATTGGTTTCCTGTAGATGGTAACAGAAATGTTCCAATTTCCTTCTCTCTCTACCAGGGAATCAAGAAAGGGTAGTTGTTTTTCTTCATCCTTTGTCATGATGAATGTGATGTTTGAGTAAAAACTGTTTATGTGTTCCAGGAAGCCCTGGATATGATCTCCTTTACTAATTACAAAGGTATCATCAATGTATCGTTCCCAGAAAATTGGGCCTTGGTCATCAGTTGATTTTGAAAATTTATCAACTATTTTCAACTGCCTGAATTTCCTAACTTAAAATACACAGTTAACTTTTTAATACCTACTCCAAGCTGGTAAAACATGTTTTCCTTGAGAACACAGGCTGTACCCAGTTGCCAGTAACCCTTGTAGCTTAATGAACTGGCAGGTATTCTAAGCGATTTGCTTTATGTTGTGTTTGTTACAATTTTGCGTTGAAGTTGAAACTAAGAAAATTGTATTTCATAAGTACAAATGTGTAAAACGTTGGGTATGTATTTGGGGTTTTTTGCAAATATTCATCAGTACGTAACTAACAAGATTGCTATTGTAAAAGTTTACATCAAACATAGAGCACACGCTGTGTCCAGTTGCTAATAATCCTTGTAACTTACTGGACTGGCAGGGAAGGAAAGAATCTCGAAAACTGAACGTAATAAAACAAGAATTTTATTGTATGAATCGGAAAGAAAGTGTGAAGTGTACTGTATAGTAGTAAATTAGGTATTGCAAGAAAACCATAATCTCCGAAGGTTGATTTTTCATGTTGACTTTGATGAGGTTAACTATTTTCGAAGTCAGTTTTTGACATACTCTTTGATTCTTGTTCTTAATTTGGTCTCCGCCATTTGCGATTCGGGGAAAATTTCGAGATGTTAGGATATATGGAGTAACAGGTTTTTACAATTTCCATCGAGATCACACAGATTACTAAGATTTCTAACAGTGTATCGATCACCGATACAATAATAATTGAGCTATTGATATGGTATATAAAATAGTAATTGTGTTTATTACATTTATTTCTGCAGTTCATTCATACTATGGCAAATGTCACCAAAGCACAACTACGTGATTATTGGTGCACCGCAGGCGGGAAAACTTGGTGAACATTCGTCTGGTGCGGTCTTTGCCGTCCCGATTGCCGTGTTTAGGAATAGTGGTAACAGAATGGATGCTCGTTACTTGGAAGAATATGCGTACAAAATTCTGGATGGACTGGAAATAATGTCAAGGTTTGGCACTTCACTCACTGTTCTAGATTTTAATCGTGATGGTATTGAAGACCTCGCTGTAGGTGCACCATCCGTAGGTAAGTGCATCAGTTCTAATGTTCAACAGGCAGACATTTATGAAATTCTAGATAGTTTAGAAATTGACATTGAGGCACTGGAGTGTGGTAATATTTTGCCAATACCATTCTTTGAAAATTAAGGGATTTTTATATTTTGGGTCTTTTTTTGTTCCTCCTCGTATACCACAACCAATTAAGCATAATGTTACAAAGAAATCTCTCTTGAAACTCAACAAATTTGATGAAACAGAGGACTGTGGCAATTGTGTAATCCCACATTGATATTCTACCGGAATTTGTATTCATTATTTATGTGATTATGTTTGTTCATGAACTGTATACCATTCACAGAAGGTTTTTATTTAACTCAATCGGAAAATAACACAGCAAAGATAAATTAATAATTTGAACAGGAGGCCGAATAGAATATATTCTAAAAAATTGTTTCAGTTTTGAATTTGATTTTTCCTAGAACTTACAATACAACAACACTGGCTAAACCAGAACTAAGTTTGATAATTCTATTTCATTGAGTTGCAAGCCTTATAAGCGTTAATGTCGAAGGCTTTACTTATAACTTACGTTAAACATCTACCGAAGTGGTTCCTTTATTGTTTTCAATCGTTAAAAATCGTCGTATTTCTTTAAAACCTTTCGAGTTCTTGTTTACGGGATTGGAAGAAGTTGTAAGTTACAAGTTGTAAGTTACAAGTACAGCGATAGATACTACATCGGCATTATGAAAACACATTTTAAGCCAAAAGTTTGAACATCATGCCTTTCGAGATATTTTTTTTATCAAGTACAATAACCATATTGTATACATAAATATACAAAGTACTTATCCCCCACACAGTGACTTTTTTACGACCAATGAACACTAGAACCCTCCATACTTTATCAATGTTTAGTTAAATGCTCGTTGTCGCGGGGCAGAGAAAAACTATCACATGACGTAAAAGCAATCAGGCATTAAGCTTTTTGTTAAAACTAATCAAGTGTTATTAGATTTCCTATTTATACTTATCAAAGTTGAACATGTATAGATTTTTATTTTAGCTTGATAAATAACAAAAGGTCATAACGTCGTGTTCATTCCGTCAATAATCCAAGGATCGGAAGATACCTTGAGAGAGTTGTCGTACATTTTTTATTTCTGTTTAAATATGAATCTGCTGCATCTCCTATGTTATTAAAACGATCTGACTTTAGGAAATTAGCTTTTCTAACATAAGATGTACTTGAAACAGAGTAGCATTTAACATGCCCACTTCTTCTTCTTCTTTTACTTTTGGCTGCTCCCTTTTCGAGGGTCGCCACAGCGGATCAATCTCCTCCACCTTACACGGTCCATCGCATCCTCCACTCTCAATCCTTTTTCTTTCAAATCCTCATTGATAGCATCCATGTATCTCCTTTTCGGTCTGCCTCTCTTCCTCCTTCCTGGGNCACATTTTAAGCCAAAAGTTTGAACATCATGCCTTTCGAGATATTTTTTTTATCAAGTACAATAACCATATTGTATACATAAATATACAAAGTACTTATCCCCCACACAGTGACTTTTTTACGACCAATGAACACTAGAACCCTCCATACTTTATCAATGTTTAGTTAAATGCTCGTTGTCGCGGGGCAGAGAAAAACTCTATCACATGACGTAAAAGCAATCAGGCATTAAGCTTTTTGTTAAAACTAATCAAGTGTTATTAGATTTCCTATTTATACTTATCAAAGTTGAACATGTATAGATTTTTATTTTAGCTTGATAAATAACAAAAGGTCATAACGTCGTGTTCATTCCGTCAATAATCCAAGGATCGGAAGATACCTTGAGAGAGTTGTCGTACATTTTTTATTTCTGTTTAAATATGAATCTGCTGCATCCTATGTTATTAAAACGATCTGACTTTAGGAAATTAGCTTTTCTAACATAAGATGTACTTGAAACAGAGTAGCATTTAACATGCCCACTTCTTCTTCTTCTTTTACTTTCGGCTGCTCCCTTTTCGAGGTCGCCACAGCGGATCAATCTCCTCCACCTTACACGGTCCATCGCATCCTCCACTCTCAATCCTTTTTCTTTCAAATCCTCATTGATAGCATCCATGTATCTCCTTTTCGGTCTGCCTCTCTTCCTCCTTCCTGGGACATTCACATCCAGCATTTTCCTTCCGACGTAATTTTTTTGGTCCGCATAATTGAATTAGCTAAATTTTGATGGGCGGATGCCCTTCCTGACGCCAACCACAGTTTTTGGCGGTGGGCCTAGCCTTTGAGTTGAAAATCTCTCACAAGGCAGTGAGTGGCTGTCCCTGACCAGTGACCTTAGAGCATAAGGTTCCTACGCCCAGGAGACGCACCACCCCACTCGGGCAGGGCGGGCCAACAGGAAGAAGGCCTCCATAACCCTGGGAGGGGAGGCTGACCGGGTAGTATGATTTGCCAAAGGCCGTTCAGGGGACTGTGCAAGGCAGGGTTGTCCCTTTCCCTGAGGTTCGAAGGTTAACCCGCATACCCGGATTTAACATGCCCACTTACTTTACCCTTATTATACTCACTGTTACTATTGCTATAAATGTTTTTATTTTCTTGGAGCTGAACGCAGAATTGTTGCAATATATTGGATGATTTTGTTGTGAAGGCTTTATTGATTTAATTGGCTGCTCTGATGCGCGTTAACGTTACCGGTCAAAAAGAACAAGGAACAGTGACAAGTACATAGGATTACAATTTGACTTGAAACCAAAGTGGTTTTGAAGAAATGCAATCATTAGTGTATCATGTCTTCTTATGGAATTCTGTTGTAGGTGCCAAAGTGCTGATGTACTCTGGAGCGGTCTACATATATTACGGTAGAGAAAATGGCATTCAAGATACTCCGGATGTTACAATACTTGGAACCGAAAAGTATAATAATTTTGGATACAGGCTATCATCCTTTGATTGCAACTCAGATGGCTTCAATGATTTAATTGTAAGTTCACCTTTTTCACCAAATGGTGGAAGGCAAAGAGGTGGTGTTTATGTATTTTTTAGTCACACATACAAATCCGGTGCTATGAAACTGATCGACAGTGATGCAGACATTCTTATTCCTGGTAAATACAACTACCAGTGGTTTGGTTATTCCGTAGCTGCCAGTACTATTGGTAAACTGCCACTATTGGTGATCGGGGCTCCTGGATCAAGGTACGATACTAAAAGAGATTAGATTAACTTTTTATATTTGTATAACGCTCCCTTACGAAAGTTTGGTTGAGCACTCTATCTGAGATGGGAACCTGTTGTTAGCGTAATGCAATGCTCGCTGCGCATGCGTGGTTTGAGCACTCTGGCAGGATCTCACAATAACTCTTTAAGCTGTGTTTGCTCCGGCAACATGGTCAGAGAGTTATTTCTTAGAAGCTCTGTGCTGCACTGATGAGCCCACAAAGGGCGAAAGAAGATGTGAAATACGTTTTAAAAGCCATCATAAATAGATCGATACCTCCACCAAATGCAACCTAACATTTGGTGATAAAAACGCAATCTCAAATAAGTGGAAAATCGACTGTGAAAGGTAACACCTTTCTGTCATTGTGTGTATATATTATATATATATATATATATATATATATATACATATATATACACACATAAACAACAACACGGCAACAACACGGCCAGAGAGTTATGTCTCAGAAGCTCTGTGCTGCACTGATGAGCCCACAAAGGGCGAAACAGTACTGTCTGCAGATTGAGTATATTTGCATTATATTTTTTATTTTGTTTCGTTTTGGTTTTTTTTTGGTTTTTATTCCTTATGCTACTGACTAAATACCTGAAGCAATATAATGCAATATTAACCTGTACGATGTTCTGATTATTTTTAAGGGAAGCTATCCAGGTTTGCTCTGAAGGATATGTGAGGCTTCTGACTATAAGCAGTATTATTCTCAAGTGTTATTGACGCACTTTGATTCCCTGGTATTTTTCCATATGTTCCTGTTTCCTAGTGAAGGTGTTACAAAGACAGGCTTAGTAAGAAAAAACTCACTGCCTTGACTGTAACTTTTCTTGTGTGAACACTATTGTTGTCCACCAGAACTGAACCAAACTTCTCATTTCTACGTCTCGTCTCTATTGTAGTTAAAATCACATTAAAAATGGCCATCCCACAATTTCATTACAGCATCGCTCATGACATCAAGCATATCGTAAATAAACATTAACATTGTCTAAGCCTTCTGACATCATAGCCAGATCCATTGCTATAATATACATTCCTACTCCATATAAGGAACCAGACAGTCCTTGATGTGGTAATTCAATGAATTATCTGCTTGCTGTTATGAGGAAAGTGTCCTGAAACAGTTTCACAACTATTGTTCTCTTCATTGAATTCTAAATATTCGCCAATCATCTTAATTGGTGTTGAATAACTATTACGTCAAAGATGCTCTCACTATTGCTCATCCAAAAAACATGCATTTCTTTCATGTATTATCAGGATTGATATTGCTTAAATAATAAAAAAACGCTCATTAAGGAGCAGTGGCTTAATGGCTAGTGCAACTGCACAGTAACCAAGAGGTTCCGGGTTCGATTCCCTTAGCGACTTTGGAACTTCATGATAAAAAGCCATTGGTTGGTCGTCAGGAAGGGCATCCGTCCAAGAAATTCCTCACTGCCAGATCCAAGTCCCTGTGAAGGGCACCGTCTGAGCCTCAGTAACTGGGGGAAAATGACCTTAAAACAAAACAAACAAACAAACAAACAAAATAAAAAAACGCTCATTTTCTAATGTTGTGAATCTTCGCAACCCACTTTGCATTTTTCCAGCAAGCATAATAAATATGTCTTCTTATTATTAATTTCCTAAACCATGCAAGGAACTTTTAACAGCATACTATATTTCTTTTCTGAGCTTTGGGTTTACACTTTGCCTTCTCTCATCTGGAAATATTTTTCCAGGTATTTCTAGATTTTTAGTAGTTCTTCATTATTCCCTGTATCCATCCATCTTTTGTCTCCTTTTCTTCTCTTCTTCTGTTCTGCGTCTCCACATTCTGTTCAATTCTTTTATCTTGTTTACATCCTACACACTTGTGTTTCTTTCCAAAGTTCTTCCCAAGGTCGTACATTTCTAATTTCATTCTGATGATTTTGCTAATCATTGAAATTTTTACTTTATCTGTATATTCTTGCCTTTCAAATTTTTGTTTTTTCTTTCTTTTCGCCCTTTTCACCTGATCCTTTTTTATTCACCAGTTTTTTCTTTCCATTTAATTATTTGCTCCTAATTTCTAATTTTATTAAAATTAGAAATTCTATTTAAATTAAATCATCTAATTTTATGATTGTTTGTGCTTCTGTCGAATTCACACTACATTTCTGGGATGACCGTTCAGGTTCTTTCTACCAACCTTTTCCCCATTTCAGTTCTTTCTAATCTTTTATCACTTTTCTGCTTAGTCTTTCTTCCACAGAGTTCAGTAAGTCTTGTCCTAGTATTAGTTGTTGATATTGAATCCTGCATTGAGATTTTCTGCCCCATCAGAATTCTCCAGTTGACCGTGGTAGTTGTAATATATTTTTTAGGGATTCAGCTTGTGTTTTTTTAAAAGATCAATATATTTCTGCCACCAATTAGTCCACACTTGTAGATTGTATGTTATGGCCAGGATAATTTATCATTAGAAATTGTATCTCGTTCTATTATATTTATATATTGGTATTGCTATTTTGTGTCTGAGGCCCATGGAACTGAAGTTTCCTTTAAGTTTTCAAAGGGGTGGAGTGAATTTTGAAGGTTTTTAACTGTAGCCATAGATCCATTTAAATAGTGTATGAAACAAGTGTATTCACCCCTATTTCCAGTGATTTACTGTAACGATAAGGTAGTCATAGCGATGGGTAAGACTTTTTCTGTGGTGGTTTTTTTGTGTTCTTACAATATTTTGTGATTAGTATCCCTGTTTTTTATTAAGAATTAATTATTGACCAGTTGTCATTGGATCGGTAGATTTTGCGTTACTTGACTTAGCTTCGGGGGCATAGTCTTCATTGTGTCATTAGGACAAGTTATAGAACCAGAGGTAGATTGCTTTTATGCAACTGCTGAAAAAGTGCAGTTGCCTCTAAAACTCACTTTAAAAGTTACTGACGGTAGCGATAGTTAACAGGTTTCTTGACATAGATATTCTCACGCTAATTTTTTTATTGAGGTTTATATTCACTCTTCACCCACTAGGCGGTGCGCAAAGACTTCCTGTGACTTTGACGAAAAGGATAATCAAGAAATAGGAAGAATTTATATATACGGACTACATAACAAAAAACAGCCCGTTTTGTTTTCAACCATCAATGGTACTTCAGATTTCTCCAAATTAGGTTTCAGCATGTCTGTGGGAGACCCTTTCGGTGTTGGGGGCAAAACAATTTTAGCTGTAGGCGGGCCTTCAGGCGGTAAGACATTTTTCTTCATATCTTTGTTTTAAATGTGATATTTTTTAATTTTGTAACCAAAGAGATACTTGGTTAGAGTGGGGTTTATATGTTTTTTGTGGTGACGACATCAGTTCTTATTCAGAGTCGCAAAATGGTTTCAGATTATGCTCTAAGAAAGGTGAAAATTTTGCTGCTATGTAGTGATTAGTTTATTGGTGTATATTGTCATTTCATGCTACTAGTAAAAGAAATGTTTTGATTGATCATTAGGCGTTAATGGTATGAGCCACAAAGCATTACTTTGACTAGTTTGTATGATCAGGAATAATTATTGTCAGTGGTGACAAGGCAACTGAAAGTGAAAATGAACTGGTATTATAAACACAGACGATCAGATGGTCATTGCCCCTCATCATGTCTTCCAGATTGATTTAAAATTCAGCCACGTACAGTTATGACATAGTTTGACTCCAGAATCCGGCAAAATTAACGCACTTGATTCTCAGCAAAATTTGCTGAAGGAGAATGTTATATCCGAGCCTTTATGCTATTTGTCCCATTCACGTAGCCGATTTCGTTAATCAGACAAAACTACAAGAATTGTGACTAAGGGTAACAATGCAATATTTGAATGCGGAAGAAGTACTGTTTTATGGACTGAGAATATGATTTCATGCTTAATTATCATCAGCTTCTCTGAAAGGAGCATCTGCTTACTCATAATGGTAGAGCTGACCAATCAACAAAGTGAATTGGGTCAATACAAACGTCTTGCCCTCCGCATTACCGCAAACCTGATGAAATACAAAGTCGGTTTGTTGGGAAGATACATTTTGCCCACAAGCTCAAAAATCAGGGAATTAGTTTGATCTAAATGAGTCAAAAACCGATCATCAAAAGTGAACTGAACGTGGGGGTATACAATAGCTTTTCTTTGAAATGGAATTAATTTTATATTTCATCATTTACCAACATAGTTTCACTTGGATTTTTAATCCTGCTAACATTACTATTGATTTAATAAAATTCATAGAGCTTCCAGCTGTCAAGGGGTGGTGTTTGAATAAGTTTATCGTTTTGTACTCTGTAATGCACCGATTTGTTTTGCTCATATGAACTTTAAGTATTCTTACACGTTCTCGAAACATTTGACTGAAGAAGTAAACTTTTTCACCGGGTAGTGAAATTTTAGCTACATGACTGATATTGAACCGGCACCTTAAATCCGGTATATATCTCGTTCCATCTCGAATGCCTATGCCTTTCTAATTTATTTTTGTGTTGCATTGAATTGCAGTTTACTGTTAGTTCTTGGCGAAGAAGATAAAACTAACAGTTTTGCATTTTCTAATTATGTTTAGCTAGGGCAATGAGAAATTGTATCCAATTGTCAAAGTGGATTTCTGGCCTGATTTCGAGCGACTTCGTATTTTGGCTTTACTTTGATGTGAAATTTTGCCATGTGCGATCAATTTCCAATACCACTGAAATAGTATATTTTAAAAATTAGAAACGAGGCTAATCAAATTCCACACGTTTATTATTCGACCTTAAAACCTTGACTGTTGTCCAAAGATGTATATTATCTCCTCATTGAAGCTTTGAAGTAGTTGGATTTGCATTTTTATCACAACCTTTCTACTATGTTTGTTTATTATTTAACCTTGAAGGACTTTGCTTCATTGTAAAGGAATTGTTTAAGTTGTTCCCATCTCAAGGTAGGATTTTGAGAGTAGTAAATGCTTTGAGGGAACGTCTATTTTAGTGTGGTTTTGGCAAAACTTTAAAATCTTGAATATTTCAAAATGTTGTCAATCACATATTATTACCTTCTCTCATTAAACCAAACAGAATGGCAATCAACACTTTTTACCGTTTGTTAAATTACTGTCTATCAAGGAGAACAAAAATTTGTTTTATGTCCAAACAAAGATTTTTTTAATGAGTTAAATTAAGGAAATAAACATATCAGATGAGTACCACTTCTCTCTTTCACCAAACATTGGTATTAAAGATATCGCAGTATCCTTAGCGTAAGAATAACAAGCATACCACCTAACAATGCTAATGACAATTACTAAGACAAACTATTAGCAAATAACTTTATAAGAATCATCGTTTTTTTTACTGGCCCTATCAACTTTCCACATACCAACACGTGGAATATCACTTCTAAGCAACTGCTGGTTAATTATTACTTTAGCCTTAATTAGCTAATTCCAAGTGAAGTTTGTCTNAAACAAAGATTTTTTTAATGAGTTTACTGAAACTAAAAATTAAGGAAATGAATATATCAGATGAGTACCACCTCTCTCTTTCACCAAACATTGGTATTAAAGATATCGCAGTATCCTTAGCGTAAGAATAACAAGCATACGACCTAACAATGCTAATGACAATTACTAAGACAAACTATTAACAAATAACGTTATAAGAATCATCGTTTTTTTACTAGCCCTATCAACTTTCCACATACCAACACGTGGAATATCACTTCTAAGCAACTACTGGTTAATTATTACTTTAGCCTTAATTAGCTAATTCCAAGTGAAGTTTGTCTAAATGTTTGTCATATTTATATTCCATATTTCCATGAATTATTTGGTAGGTGTTAGGTATTTGCATATTTCAAATTTTAATAGTGTAGGTAAAGAATGGTCACAAACTCGAAAGAATATCATACAGTAGAGAGTTTATCTATTTATTTATTTACTTATTTATTTATTTATCTATTTATTTATTTATTTATTTATCTATTTATTTATTTACTTATTTATTTACTTTTTTATTTATTTGTTTGTTTGTCACAGGACCTCTATCGAGAGCAGTAAGTTTGTACTGAAACAGCTAGCCTATATATATATATATATATATATATATATATATAATAACCATTTTTTTTCCCCGCATGGAAAATAAGTATTGAAGAGCCGTGGCTTAATGGTTAGTGCAACTGCACGGTAACCAAGAGTTCCGGGTTCGATTCCCCGAGCTGTCGAGAAGAATTTGGAACTTTACAAAGAAAAAAAGCTATTGTTTGGCGTCAGGAAGGGCATCCGGCCAAGAAATTCCTCACTGCCAAATCAAAGTCCCTGTGAAGGGCACCGTCTGAGCCCCAATTGCTGGGGAAAAATGACGTTAAAACTAAAAAAACAACATAAAAAACCATTTTGATTATGAATTTAATTAGAATTACGTGAATTGTTATTGCTTCACATATGAAGTGAAAAAATGCTTCAATAAATGGCCTTCTCAAGGATACACCCGAAGCTCAGGTATCCCAGGTAAAGTAATAGAAACAAAATAAAACGGGGTATTTGTGGAACTGGGAAGTAAATCATTTAACTTTATGATACATTTATGAGTTTCTAAATTTAGATATAGCACATATGGTTCAGAAGTACTTTTTCCCGTGAGGTAAGCATTTTTGCAGATTAGTCAAAATTTCTTTTTTTGAATTTCTACTTGATAATTAAACCAAATTTTTAGATGCAAAAGGACATGTGGCTGGTCTTGTTCCTGTCACGTACATTCAGGCTGGAAATGTGTTCCTTTATGATCTTGAGAAAATGGTGGAAGCTGTGAAAGGTAACAGGATCTGGGATGCAAAGCCAATAGCAGAGTTCAGTGGCGATAGACATTACGGAAGATTTGGTTGGATGGTGGAATTTGCACCATTTTCTCATCCTGATTTAGATGATTTATTTATCGGCCACCCCTATCGATCAAGAGATATCACAGGAGTGTTATATGGAGGTGAGTGGAACACACTGTGTTTATACGACTAAGTGCTCCCACCCAGGTCACATGAGAGCAAGGAACAAATTGTAGTATTAAAAAAACTTTTTGAACTATAACCTTTAAACCGAAGTTACACGGTTTTGAATTTAATTCTTTCTTTCCTTAAAATCGTCATTTTTCTTTTGTTAAATGTTTGTGCAAAATACCATTGTTATACTGACGCCAGAAAGACGAAGTAGGAAATTTCGGTTTATGCCCTCTTGAGGTTCATCGATATACCTTTTTGTATTATTACCAGTAACGATTGCTTGTTTAACTCTTTTGTTTACTAATGTGTCGCGTAATACTTCATCTTACCAAATTAATGCCCATTGTAAGAAAAACTTATTTTTCAGATAATGGGTTTTTGACATGAGTTCGGTATGCTGATTAACACAAAATATTTAAGTACAGAGACCTCTTTTTATCCGGCTAAACGTATATTGTGAAAAGATTCCAGAAACGGGTAGTACATTTATGCAAAGACAAACTCAGAATAATATANTAAGTGCTCCCACCCAGGTCACATGAGAGCAAGGAACAAATTGTAGTATTAAAAAAACTTTTTGAACTATAACCTTTAAACCGAAGTTACACGGTTTTGAATTTAATTCTTTCTTTCCTTAAAATCGTCATTTTACTTTTGTTAAATGTTTGTGCAAAATACCATTTTTATACTGACGCCAGAAAGACGTAGTAGGAAATTTCGGTTTATGCCCTCTTGAGGTTCATCGATATACCTTTTTGTATTATTACCAGTAATACTTACTTGTTTAACTCTTTTGTTTACTAATGTGGTCGCGTAATACTTCTTTTTATCCGGCTAAACGTATATTGTGAAAAGATTCCAGAAACGGGTAGTACATTTATGCAAAGACAAACTCAGAATAATATAGTTTTGGTGTTGTAAGAAGCTTTATGTCTAATATCACGTTGAGGTATTAAAGTAAAGTGTATTTTGATGTTTAGAAATTAATGTAATATAATATAGATAAGGAGATATGGTATTGTAGAACAGTGAAAAATATCTTTGCAGCGAACTGGATTCGAACCAGTGCCTATGACTCTTGTAGGCGCATGAGCCACCTGAGCTATTGGAGCTCGTTCTTAATTAGTTGTTTTTTGCAACCACATCTCACTTAAATGCGCTGTTGTTTCCAAAAATCCCTGGCGTTGGACATCACACCCCAAGCACGCGTATATGGCTGAGCCTACCACTGAAGGAGAACTTCCCTCAAAGATCATATCATCTTATTCCAACATACATGGAAGGTAAGAAAATTGTGAAGAGGATATAATATAGATATAGAAGATAAGGAATTATAGAAATGTGGAAAATATATGCCTGGAATTTTTTATTGTTGAAAATACTGGTTAAGTTATCGAACAAAGACGTTATTATGTTACAGTTTGCATGGTTGTCATCGGGATTTCATTCCTTTGCCCTTAGTTTCATCTCTTCCTTCGGTTGACTGGTAGTCTTCAGTGTTTCCTTTTTTTGTTTTTTATTTTAATTTTTTACTGTATAGGTGAAGAAGGAGCTGTTTACTGCTTTCAAGGAGGTAAAAATTTTGTGGTTGGTGATGTAACTCGTGATTGCGGATACCTGACAGACAGCCCTTGCCCTTACAGAAAGGTAGGTATCTTAAATGCTGTAACCACTTGAAGACAAATAGATTCTAGGTTTCATTGCATTATTTTCATACCTGTTTCTTCTCTGATAAAGTCGCGCTTCTAAAGAAAATGACGTTAAATTTTAATAAGGCGCCTTGATGATGTCATGTTGTGAATCTTTAGCATCTCTTGAGGCTTACACCTGTCTTAGCTTATCCACCATTACCTCTTATCTTCATTGCCAGCCAAGAATAGTTGAACTTGGAATGAAATGCATGGGCTATTTCAAAGTTATTCTGAGTCAAACCATTGGGGGAAACATTTTAACAGGAATACATAAAGATAGCAAAGACAGAAGCTTCTAGAAAGACATGGCTGACCAAATCTTAAGACAACAAGCCATCGATGAAGTATAAGAAGAATAAAAATTAAACTCTTAACCTACGAAACATAAAAATACATAAAAGATCACTTGGATACAAAAGAAGTTACGTAAGCCTTAATACGACTGGAGTACTTAAGTATTATGCCAAATAGTTTCGGTGCTACTAGAGGCTGACTCTTTTTAAGGGCTTCTGTATGTGGATTTTTCGTAACTAGTAATTAACTATGTTTCTCTGAATTCTTTTTCTAGGCCACGTTTTTTGAGTTTGGAAATGAGGTATGACATTTCTTCTATTTTTGAATCGTTGTTTTAGTATTGTTTTTAATAGTGCTGGTACAGTGTAGAGTTGTGTTCCTTATGATATTTTGTATTAATTTTTTCCTAAAATTTCTTTACTGTTTTTATGTCAAGACTTAAGGTCTGTAAATTACATCATATTGAAATCGATGGATTACTGCTGCTTGAGCCATACAGAATGGATATTAGAAGATACTTAGTCAAGATTAGGGTTCTGTATTTAAACTAGCACCCATCCATAAAGCCCCTAAACCCTAGTTTTGTCAATTTATCGTTGCACTGTATTGACATTTTATGTACGACCCTGGAAAAGACAAGCAGAAATGAGAGGCATTTCCTGTATTACTACCAGACTCTTTTATCAAATATCTTATTCCTTTCCAGGCAAGGGCACGGTTTGGAACCAGCATCTCAGTACTTGCACATGAAACAAAACGAAATCTTCTCTTAGTTGGAGCACCAAGAAGTAGCCTTGGATCATTCCACGGAGGCACTATCATTACCATCAACAACGATGAGGTTGACACTTAATATTCCATGATATACAATCCTGATATCATAATAACCTATAACCAGAGTACTTTAAAAATTTAGTATGCTGCATTGGGTTTCAATCCTACATTGTATTTCATGGTATTACTTTTTTCTACTTGTTTATACAATAAAACTAAAAAAACATTAGAACCTATTTTGAATACAATATTTATTTTGAAATTCACTCCCCAAAATCTATCGCCAATAAATTTCAGCTAGAAATATCCGCCTACCTTCATTTGTATCGTGGTAAAAAAACAAAATTTTTTGAATTGTCCAGAGGTAATCAAGCTTAAATCAGCGCGCAGGAACATTATCAGGCTGAACGCAAGCAAGTTGTCAAATTAATGTTTTCGGGTCAATTAACGTCGACCTCAACAATTTTTTAAAATTATAAAGCGAATTATGACGACAGTGGCGTTGATCAAAGGATTTGAAATGATGATAAGAAATCTGTGAATGGAAACAGCCTCAAATTCCACCTTGAAATGCATCATTGTGCCCCGCAGCGACCTGAGTGTACGATCAAGTGGCTCATACATTTCATCGATGCTGACTTTGCAGTTTTGGGCATCGTCCAGCAATGTCAGTACCAGGGTTTCTTAGGTGATCTTCAGCCAAGAAGCATTTAAATGGTTTGCATTTGTTTTCATAGTTGGCTTTGTTGTTTTTTCTAATTGTAAGTAATAGTAACTTAAAGGTTAAAATTTAACAACAGACGCAAAAATTAGGATAATATATTATTTTGAATTCATTTTCAAATTTTTTTTATATTTCGATGTTTTGACGCAATGACATTGTAAAGTCCCTGGACGTGAAACTCATTAAGAAATAGATGAATACTTTCATTAATGGAGGAAGGAACTTTAAGTTTATGTCTTTTTATTACGGGACTCTTGTTTATTTTTTGATATTTATGTTTGGCTAAGAGATAATTCAAGAAATGGTGAAACAACGAAGAGTCTGCGCTAAAAGTGGACAAGAAAATAAAATACAGTAATTAATAATCTTCAACGCCACGTAAACAACACTGATTTGTAAATTGAGATTAATTTCAGTACCAGATTTAAAATAATAACATTTGATTGTAAGATAGTTTGCTTAAATATTTTCAGTTGTGTCTTGTGTTGTCGTTGGGGGGCATAGATCAGTGCTGACTTTGGAAGGTTGTAATGTTGTATTCTGATGTAGATAGGAATTGATTTTGTATATAAGTAGAAGACACAAGGCATGTAAAAGAGTTGTGAAATCAAGAGATAACAGGTTTACCTAATGTTTGGGTATATATTTAAACTTCCCTCGTTTTTCTTGGTTTTATTTCTTTGCTTTGATTCAGACACTACAAAGTGGACCAGAACTGTACCGGTACATTATTCTACTGAGCATATTTTCAACAAAGGCATTAAGTACTTCTGGTGATGATGAACCTGACCTTACAGGAGTTGTTTTCAACAAGCTTGCTGTTTTTAATAAAAAGCTGATATTAAAGAATGCATCAATGCTTTTGATGTCTTTTTACAAGTGCTTGAAGTCACAGTCGATTATGATAAAATGAATCTTCCTCTCAGTTACTTAAAGGGGATGTTGTAAGAGTAATTCCTTTGGAATACAACGTGGAAGAGCAAGGGAAAACTGTTGTTTATGCCAACTGTCGAGAGAACGATCTGGCAATGAATTTGTTGAAGAAAAGGGACTGGAATTGCAAGGTTTTTACGCTCCAACAGTGTGCCGATGTAAATGACTAACAAACCACACCGTTAGAGGGAAAGAAGATCTATTTTGATGAAGACCCGTTTAAGTTCGGTCAAATACTTAAGACAATGTTCCTTCATGATCTTCCCGGTGAACTGCAAAGGAAACCTGTTTTAAGAGGCAATAAAACAGACAATGAATAGGACCTCGTAACTCTTGTCAACAAACTCTTACTAAAAAACCGTTCGGGTAAGAGCCATTACGACTACGGCGCATTAAATATTAAGACTCAGCTTAAGACCTCTGTTCAGAGTGACATTAAATGTTTTGCCTCTAAACTCTTGGCACATGGCCAGATTAGGTAAGTGTGGTGCCCAAAGTGCCACATATAATAAATGCAAAAAGTTGGGATACTTTGCAGGCAGCAAGCTCTGCAAAACAGTTTGTGACCATACTGAGGCAAGGCCAAGTAATTTTTTAATAAGAAAAGCACTAATTTGTATACTCTCTCTGATAAGAGGTGCAAAGAAGGAACTTGTAGATGCTGGTTTTCACGAGACGTCTTTTTTTTAAAGATTCTGTTGGGTACTTAGTCCAGCAGATCTTAGTAGAGAACTGGTAGCTAGTTTAGATATTGAAAGTAAATTAGTACCAGAATTGTCAAAGTTAGTTGATTTTAGTGATACCAAAATATTAGTTGATGAAGCGATCGATCTAAAGGGGACAGGGGATGGCATTAAGGAAATTCACCGTTTCTTACTTGTGCCCAGTGGGGCTTCTTTGCTGGGAAGGGATGTACTAGATAAGCTTCATGTTCGAATAATATTAAGCGGGGAAGTAGTTAGCTTGATTAACTCTAATTTAGAGGCATTAGAACCAGTGAAACTACCAGGTCAGACCAGCTACTGGACAAGCATGCCAGGGTGTTTGGAGCTCTTAGGTGTATTCAGCTTTTCATACCTGATATAACTCCCAAGCAGACAGCTACCCCTGTTGATGCACATTGTAAACAGCACTCAGAAGCCTAAAGGTCTAAAGTTAAAGAAAGACTAGTAGCAGAGGGAAAATTGGGAAAAACGGAGATGAGTGAATGAAACTTCATCACTGTAGTCTGCAGGAGGAAGAATAGATAAATACGCATGGTCACAAGGGCTGTCAATAAAAAATTAGTTTATAGTAATTTCTTCCCAGCCAGAACTAATTTTTGGAGATTGGTTATAACACTTAATAGAGTTTTAAGTTGGAGAACTTTACTGGATAGAGCAACAGTGAAACGGCAAGGATTTTCTCCAACAGAGAATAGCGCAAATGCTAGTTAAGATATACAGGGCCACCTTGTACATCAAGTAAATATCTTCCCCGAGAAGCCTCGATTACTACTAAGCCTACATCCATAACTATTCAGAAAGGAGGAACTATTATTTGAATTCATGACTAAAGGTAAGACTTGTGGTTGGCAGAATGTTTAAAGTCACTCAAACAGCTTCATCAAGATCGTCCTCATAGCATCCCACAGAATTTCTTTAACATAGGTCGAAAATTAAAACCATTTTTGAGCAGCTACACAAGTTTTAAATGTCATGGAATTTGTCTGAAACAGAAGAAAGTGAGAGGTAAGAGTCATTTGCTGTGAGAGAAGGAGTCTCGCAAAGCTAGAGTAAAAACATTCAAGTATTGAAAGGTGTCTTTCAGGTAGGAAGATTTGAATTCTATCTTATGGGACCAAAACTCGAAGTGTGTGAGAGGAATGGCCAATGGACTGTCAGCTGCTCCATTTCGCTTAGTCAAGGCAAGGGAAAGATATAAAGAAGAGACAAAAAAAGACTGAGTTGTGGCTTTAGTATTTCATTCCTTTTACTCTGCTTAACACAACGGAAAAACTCCACTATTTTTAGTAAGGTGAAGGTTTGGGTGTCAATAGAGTTTCCAAGGGATAGGCCCACTGAAGAAAAAGGACTCTTGTGGGATATTAGAGGTGAACTTATAGTATATAAGAATATTCTGTGCAGGTACAATAGTAGAGTTGTATCGCCTACCCTAAGATTACAAGTTTTGGGAACAGTTCATTAAGGCTATCCATGCCTCTCGGTGACTTGGATGTAATAAAGAGGCAGAGAAATATGTTGAGGAATGTATGGTGCGTTGTGCAGCTGATAAAAGTAAGGCACCACTTAAAGTTGAGTCCTAATTTATAAGAAATAAGAAATATAAGAGAAAAGGGGAAGATTATAACTGTTAGAAAATGTCGGCGTGGAGATAATAGGACCAGACTATGAAGCCCCGAGAGGGATACTTTTATATGTTAGTATTAACAGTGGTACCCGTTTTTAGAGGTATGGCCTAGCCAAGAAAAGACTTCAAAATGGTTTGTGGATAAATTGCCCAAAACTTACCTGCGATTTGGTTACTTTACAAAAGTCGAACCCTCAAACAAATAGAAGCCCTGGAAAAAATGATTCAAAAGTCAGTTGAATTTAACAACTATGTGCATTTTGCTTTCATTGATTTTACCAAAGCCTTTGATATTGTCTAAATTCCCAGCTTACGGAGACTTCTAGATTAAACATCAATCAACAAAAATACATCAATCTTCTGGAACAGTCATATGAAAACGTAAAAGCAAATATCAAAAAAGAAGTTGGAAAGTCACTTCCCGTTGATATTGTAAGAGGAGTTACACAAGGTGATGTTCTATCTGCCACCCTTCCCATTCTGCATCACCATTGCAGCAATTGTGCTTCAAGCTGAAAATAAATGACCGTCAGCCTTCTCGATTACTGGCCACATTCTTTGCAATCTGAGCTACGCAGATGCCATCGCTGTCATACGTATTGCGCATAACCAGCCTGAAACCACTCTTTCATATTTAAGCTAAATACACAACCAAAAGCTAGCTTGAGAATTAATGTCTCCAAAACCAAATGCATGGCAACCCATAAGATCAATACAGCCCTTCACATTGTCATTTATAACAAACAAATCCCTCAAGTAACTTCATTTTTCTATCTTGACCATAAAACTTTCCTCGAACAATGGCAGACTGACCACCGTGGAAATCGCATCGGCCTAGGGTGGGCAACTTTCAATAAGAACAAAGCAGCAATAACAACAAAAAATATCATATCAACTAAATTCCAAGATCTTTAACATCTAGGTGATATCTGTCGTACTGTCTATCCGTCTATGGATTAGAATGACCTTTTAATCATTGCAAAAAAACTAGCTGTTTTCCAAATCATATGATGAGACTTATGACAAACAAAAACATTGTCTGATCATACGCAAATTAAAGACCATTTTCGAACAACGAAGCTCACTCCAATCACATCCACAATTAAATCCAAAGTGTTGAAGCTCTATGGTCACACCAAACGCTCTACACAAGGTCATAGCAAAAACTGCCAAGAAGAAATGATAGAAGGGAGAAGAAGCAAAGGAAAGCAACCAAACACTGGAGAAATAACACAGATACTGGACTAAACAAAACCTGATGTCGCTGAATACTGTTGTCCAAGGCCGTAATTTATGGAGACAATTGTCACATGTTGATGTGCAATCTGCCGAAGGTGGAGAAGGCAAATAATGATGATGTAGGAAAATTACTGAATGTTGAATTGCCGTGACGAAACATTTATTCAAGAGGTAAGGGGAGTGGCTTAAAATTCAATTATCTGTACTTCAAAGTTTTCCAACGATTATATGTGACTTTTGACGATCAGAACATTATGGAAACAATTGTATCATTTGGGAGATTTTTAGCAAATAAGAGGATTTGTACAGGTTAATAACTTTTACATGGACGAACTTTCTAAGAACCCAGAAAAACAAAATGACTAGGAAGCCTGACAACACAAGTTAGGAATTAAAAAATACCCGGAAATCAATTCCAAGCTCAGGGGTTTTGAAAGTGCTGTGTATCTTTTACTTTGTTTTTAAGGAAAAAATGACCGAACCGAACCAAGACGTCAATACGGTGAAACGGATTGTTTACAAAATTATTGCATTCACCATCCGCTAAGAAAATGTATTATTATTATTATTATTATTATTATTATTAT
>RDPX01000354.1:417257-429827 GCA_003991215.1 Morbakka virulenta | reverse complement strand
TTAGTTGTGTTGCAACCTGTAGTGAGTAGATAAATTTCATTGTAAATTTTCTATATCGTTAATTTACAAATAAAACCATGTGAAGTTTAAAAAAAAAAATTATTATATCATTATTATTATTATTATATTTTCTTTAGCTTTGCTTTTTTTTTCATTTTTGTTCGTCAACAAATTCCTGCTTTTTATATACCGGATCTTTAGGATCTCTAAAGGGTTCTGCTTGCACTATTTTCGTCAATGAAAAATTCGTTTGCTTGGCGTAAATTGAATTCCAGATTCGTTATCTCTATCTCGACAACTTCTTCAATGCTGTGCAAACTTCCTCAGCCTTCGATTCTTTCCCAATGACGTCAAATCTGAAGAAGGCCAGCTGAATTGACTATGCCAAAAAACTTGTTGAACTTCTAGACAACGTGGAACCCACGTCGGATAACTACCCGGTTTTCATGAACTCAGTCAAACAAGCGTCCCAACCGCATATCCCAAGAGGGTGCAGAAATGGATACATTGCTGGTCTGGACAAAGATGGATCGAAACTTCTCGTTGAATAGAAGAAGATGTTTGAGGAAGACCCTTTCTTAGAAAGGACCATAAAGCTTGGGGACGTCCTCCTGAAATCAATCTCAGAGGAAAGAAGTCAAAACTGATTAGAGCTCATCGAAAGTACCAAAATATACAATAACAGTAGAAAAGCATGGGCCACAATCAAACCCTTGAATGGCGATAATACAACACCACCAACAGTGGCAGATGTGATGCCAAACCAAATTGATAAACAATTAGTGGCTAATAGCAGAACTAAACACAAACGTAGTCCAACTAGTCTACATCGATCCACAATTTTGCCTAAAAATGACCAAAGCCTGTCCTTCGCCACTCGACCATTGGATATGGAAAAGCTTGTGAGTGCCCTTAAAGACCTTCTTCTTCGGTCTTCTTCCAACTACAAATTGGGTCGGTCGCTCGGCATTTTTTCTTCCACACGCTCCTATTGCTTGCATCGTTTTCTTCAGCGCCAACTGTTTTCATGTCAGACTGCATTCTGTCTCTCCATCTCAACTTCTGGCACCCTCTAGTTCTTTTTCCAGCTACCTGCTGATGGTACAATTGCTTCACAATACTTTCCCCCTCTCTCCTCCGTAGGTGTCCAAACCAGCGGAGTCTAGCCTCTTTAGCCTTTCCCCCCACTTCAACTACTTTGGCATGCCTTCTCAAATCTGCACTTGTTCTGTGCTCCCACAGACATACTCCAGTCATCCATCGCACCATCCTCATCTCTGTGGCTTCCAGCTTCCTCTCTTGTGCTTTTTTCAGTGGCCAAGTATGTCAGAATACTACCATGACAACCACCATAAGCTAAACCCTTGTAAGACACAGATCTGACAAATCTGCTGAAACAGTAAATTACATGCTTTACTAAAGTATGCTGGATTTCCAGTAGTTTGAATGTCGGGAAATCCATTAAAATTATATCAAAGGCTAAGATTCTTGCTGCTGAGTTTATAAAGAGACGTAGGTTGGTGTAGCAATACGTGGGAAATTTTTCTTTTGCTAGATGCTGTGAAGAGCTCCATAAAAGAGATTGAGGAGTTTTGTGAGCTTCATGGGCTTAACATTGAATTGTAACCTTTGGGGAGACCCACCCAAAAAAACCGTGTGACTAAAGATCCATTAAGAAGATTGCTGCTTGAAAGTGAATATCGTCTCAAGCAAATAGAGCATACATTTATAGAAACATTCAAACCCGGTAAAAATAGTAAAAAAAAGCCCAAGAATCCTTGAAGAAGTGAAAAAGAAAAATTAGTCAATGTAGGCCACAGAACCACATCCCTCAGATTCTTGAAATATAAGAAAGGAGACCACACAAGCGTAACGGTGTAAAAGGTGAGAAATAAATGCATAAAAAAGGTTATACTTCGTATTAAATACTCTTCTAGGAACCCTTCAATAAATTCCTTGCTAGACGCATGGATTGAGATAGGACAGGAAGAGTGAGGCAGATTGAGTATAGAACAGCTTAAATAGATGCAAAGAATACGTCAGCAATTTATTTCATGGGGATTTATCACAGCCTCGCCATCTTTGTCCATCAATAAATCTCAGTCAGCAGCTCATGTATCTAGACAAGAGCAACAGTCACAGGTAAAGTGTACACAATCATGTTTAATTTTGCAGTGCAGAGTGTTGGAGTTTAAAGGAGTGAGCAAAGGACCTGTGGGCTGCATTAGGGTTTCCACAGAATACACTCGGCGGATAGTTTGTTTACCGCCCCTGCATTGAGAGGCATATTCACGGAGTGCTTTGTCGTGCCTGCTTGATGTTCATGTGCACTGTCCGCCCCAGTCTCTTTTAGCATAGGAAGCCAAAATGGTTGCTCACGAAGATGTCGAAGTTGACCGGTATGAAGAAGATCCTGAGGGAGAAGAGCCTCAAGAGGTACGATTCCAAAGAATACAAGTGACATGACTTTTCACACTGAAAATAAAATTCTACTTGACGACTGTGTGGCATGTGACTGTTTTAATTATGCTGTATTGCAATGACATATTTGTAAATGCGAATGACAAAATCCAATTTGAATTATGATTTATGTAAGTGAGGTATTAGCGAAAGGAAGATTTCAATCGCAAGCCATTATTTTATATAACTTTTCTTTAAAAAAATTATTGTTTCGGATGATGGAGTAAATGGTTAAGAAATTTCATGAGATAATAGCAACATTTGAATGAGGTTTAGCTTTTTTAAGGTTTTGTTTCTGTTGGTGTTTGAGCAACTGTTAATGTAAGGTGATGATGACACCCGACCGGACCTAAGTTTTTGGTGTTATGGCTAAGGTAAACAGACGGAAGATACATCACCTCATTTTTACACCACCAACAAATAGTTATCCCGTACAAGAGAGCAAGTCCGGCACAAAACAACCGCGAATAACACTCCAGTCGTGTGCGTCAGTATTTCTTATCGGTACCCCTATTAATTTGGTGGGAACTGCATGCCAAATCTTGTTGGGCTTTTCTTTGTCATTTTCTTCTTTTAAATATATTTTTTACTAACACTTTGCCAGTTTTTGCGAGACTGTTGCATTGAAAGAATGGATTTAAAAGTTAGCATTTGTTCATTTTCCTCGCCCTTATCCCTCATTTAAGGAGTTTCTTTGACTTAAGTTAAAAATAAAAGCTGAAAGATGTTGCCCCAGAAGGACATGAGGCACATGAATAACAAAAAATGTATCGGCAGGTGATCTGCCCACCTTTCATTAACATGAGATTGGATTATTAAATATAGACGTTTGCAGTCAATGACTTAATTTTTACTCTCAAAATTGTTAGAATGGAAATGCCGATTGTTGAAGGTTTGTGCAAGTGAATGTGCGAAAAGGATGCGTTGAGTTCTGAATATTTATGAACTGTTTACCAAGTCGTTGAGGTAATTGTTTCATTTCCAAACAGCGTAGAAATAATAAATTTTGGCTTTCTATGGGCAGTGCCCACATATTACAGGAGTGCAAGTTTTCCTCTAATTGGCAGATTTGTCAAATGATATTAGAAATGAGCAAATAATGGCTGTCTCATTGGAGCTGATTTGGTAGACATATGCCAAGCATTTGATTTAAGTCATACCATTCTAACTGGTAAATTAGTCTTGTAAGAGCTGGAATGTTTCAAATGCTACTTCTTTAACCAATGGCAAAACATTGAAATGGATGGCAAAGAGTCTGAAGAACAACCAGTAGCATCAGATGTTCTGCAGGGATTCATTTTGAAATGATGATTGTACCACTCATTACTTATTTTGGCAATATGCACCTCTTTTTGACAGAAACCCTAAAGACCAAGCTCACATCACCTTGAAACAGTTTTTTAAGTAAAGAAATTGACTGCTGAGTATTTTTGCCATTTCAGATGTCTGTCTCTCATAACTGACTTCTGAGTGCATATTTTGGCCCTATTCAAAATGGATAAATTCTGAACCATGTATGCTCACAAAATTGTGTTTTGTAATGTCATGAATAATGTAAGCCTACTTTACATATTAACTAAGCTGTTCACATATGCCTTGGGCAAAGATGAATGTAATATTATTAGCTGTTTTTCTTGAAATGTGCATTTTTGTTCAGTTACTAGGTCTCCACAGTGACCTAAGCCAAGTAATCGTTTTAGAGACTTAAACACTAACATGAGAATGGGAACTATTATTGTTATTATTAATATTATTATGATGATTATTATTATTACTAACTGTTAAGTGGTGGCATGCAGATCTCTCTGTACATGGCTCTTGTTTAATCACCGAATCTGCCCAGTTTTTCAATATACCTATTGCACAAGGATTTTGTTGGGAAATGTTTCAGTTGAGTTTTCAGTATTTTTTGGCATTATTTGTAGTTTGTAGTTTCTGTTTAAAGGAATTTTAATCTCTTGGTTGCCACATATGGAGATGTACAAGGCGGTTATAGGGAAATATTTACAATCCAAATGGAGAAATCAACATGCCATTAAGAAGTGAAAACAAAGACAGGTATATCACTAATGTGACAACTGGTGTTAAATATTCATGCAACAAAGTGTGTAAAGGATTGTAGAGAATTGGAGATAATTAAGAAGGCAATGGCCTTCCTTGACTAGACTTTCATTTGAAATTGAAGAAATGATCATGGGGTGTTCCATTTGTTTTTGGCGATAGTAAGGAACAGATAGAATGTAAAACATCTGGTAGGAATTTCTCCCATTGTTCCACAGGTAGTCCTTTGGATGCTAGGGCTAGTCTAACACTTTTCCTTATACTGCCATTGTATCATTCCAACTGACTTTTTCCAATTGAGTGGTAGGGATATTGTGACTGTATGGTATATTCCAACTGTTGAGGTAATTGACAAGCTCTTCAGACATTTTCTTTTAACTTATCCAGGTTGACTATCCCCAAATATGTGTAACCTTCCACTGCCATTTCCATGTCCTTCATTACTTTGTCATCTGGGAGTTTTATCTCCTCACATCAAGCTATTTTTCCTCTCTTTAAGATAAGAACACCAAACTTTCTAAGACCAAATTCCATCCCGATGTTTGAACTTAAGATGTGATGATGATGATGATGATGATTGTTATTATTGTTATTAATAATATAAATCTATGGTATAGTAACTAATGCAAAAAAGGAAATGCATTTTTTGAAAACTGGGCCTTGTGGATAATGGTAGCTGGCCTAATTAAATGCAAGTGTGCATGATAGCCCAGGCATACTGCTGTTGATTTAGCTAAGCTAAAGGGAACCACTTGCAAAGTGTGCTTAAAAGTGTTAATTGGTTTCTTTATACCAACAAGAAATTACACTGAAAGCTTTATTTTGAAATCTTTCACATATTTGGTTAATAAGTCATTGGAAGCCACACTATGTTGAGATATGTTGCCCAAAGGGATATTAATGTTTGTTTAATATTTAGTATTACAGAGGGAATGCATATTTCTTCCTCTTCTTCTTTTTGCTTATTTTTCCATTTAGGCAAATCCCACTGTAGACACCATGTTATGTTATACAACTTCATTATATTGGCCGTATAACTGATGCAACATGCTTACTAACAACTACATATTTATTATGGTACTTTAACATAATGTAAAAATAAAACCCCAAGAGATATCAAGCATGCATGTGAGGTTTAACTGTCAATAAAGCTGAGGCGGAGTTAGAAGGTCTCGAACCTCAGATGAGCCATTAAAGATAGAAGCTGGCTTAATAAAATTAATCACATCTCATTACAGCCTTCCACAGACTTTTTCACAGGCTCTTCTGTTGCTTTCCCTCCTAATCTTATTTCATTTTGTTTTATATTTCATCTGTTTGATTATTGGTATTGTGGGGGCTTTTTTTTACAGAATGATGCCCTCATTATTTGATTTATAAAGGATAGTCTTTTTAAAAATATTATTTACATATCCATTGTAAATAAGTTTCTGTTTTTTAGGAATCCTGTGGTATGGTGTGGTCCAAGGGCTTTTGAATCTTAATTTGAATCTTGCAACTATGCTTTTATTGTGTAATGTCTGAAGTGAAAGTAGGAATGTTCCTAAGAGATTTATTGTACAGCATACAGATATTTTGTTTAAATGTGAAAATTTTCTTTAATTTTTTAAATTGGATTTCACAATCAATTTTGTACTTTCTCAGGAAGAAGACGATGCAGTAGATGAGGCAGAAGAGACAAGCAATGAGGATGGTGAAGAGGAAGATGATGAAGATGAGGAGGAGGAAGAAGAAGAGGAAGAAGAGGAGCTTGTTGATCCTGGTGACACCTTAAAGGAATTTTGTAGCAACACTAAAAAATGTATGGAACTGAAGTCAAAATTTGATGAATGTGAAGAAAGAGTAAAGAGTAAAACACAGACAGAAGAAACATGTGCTGAAGAATTACTAGATTTTATCCACTGTCAAGATACTTGTGTAAGTTATTATTTGTTGAGATCTTTTGGAAAGTTTGGTTTAGTTCATACCTCAAATATATAGTTTCAGGATACTAAATTGGGTCTGAGGGATGTTTTTGTTACCTTACATTTCATGTCATATATTATTGCCAATTTCAGGGTTGTAAGTGCAGTCCTCGTGGGTTAAACTTTATGAAGGTTCCCCCAAGAGCTTATGAGCTAATCTTTTTAGTTCACTTACATAATAAATTGAAAAAGAAGATTCCAGAGAGATCTGGTTTGATTGAGCTGAAGTTTAATTATGATACAGTGAGGTTTATGTTAGCTTTTGAAAATATTAACTTTGTGTCAATCCAATAAAATATGAGTGAAAAAAGGAAATGAAAGCATTCAAAACACCATCAAGAATATCAAACTGATGGTTTTTTGTTTGGTTTGGTTTTTTTCATCATCAATACACATGGTGTATATACTTTTAAATACCTTTTGGATTTACACAGACAAAAGTTAGACATGAAAGAATCAACCATACTTTACAGCTCAGTAGCTTAATTTTCATTTATGGAAGATAAAGCCAACTTGCTTCTTTAAGTGGACATTGTTTACTGATTTATTTACACCCTTTGATTGACCCATATAGCCTATCAGCAGTATTGGTGTCTGGTGATTGTTAAATTGATACTGCTTACCAACTTGTTGAACATATCTGTCAAGAAGATTAAGCCACAAGATATTTGACAATCTTTTGGCAAATTTCCCTAAATTTTTCTGTTTTCTTGTAGTACATCACCTTGTTATTACATTTTGCTTAATTGATCTGTTAATACAGATTAAAATACTGGGTTAAATAGAGAAATAAGTGGGTCACTAGGTTTACCTGTCAGATATGTGAAGAGTTGTGGGAAAGTAACATTTAGCTGTTGATTCCTTGCCACTGAGCTTGGTATCAAACAGATGCATAATTCAGATGAGCACCAATTGCTGTGCCAACGTCTAGCTTTACCCAGAAATAATGAGAAACTCAAAATTATGATAGATTAGGGTAAGCTGCTTTGCAGTTCTCTCGTTCTTGAGAAGAAACTAGTTTACTTTAAGGTCCAAATTCAATACGTGGTAATAAACCATCTCTTGAACCAGATAGCCAGGGATGCAATCCAATATAGGTTCAATACAGGAACCTTGAGTTCTTGTTAGATATAGGCTACAAAAAGGTGTCACCACATTGTAAAGGGAGTCTGAGCCAAAGTTCTTAAAGCTTCGAATGCCCACATCATTGATCAATTATTTTCCATACCAGGAATGATTTAAACCAGTCTTATTAGAATCACAAAATTTGAATTTCGGTTATTTGTTAAATTTTGCCTTCCTACTCTGCTACTATAGCTTTAGCATGGTTTAGAGACATTTTTTCTGTTTTCAAATTTTCCACTTCTTATTGTGATTTACCTCAGCTTGTAGCTGTATCAATGTTGAAAGAGTATTAGCATCCCACAGTGTCACACCTTTTCGTCTTCAGTTTCTGCTGTTTTAATTGCTATGGTTTTCTTAGTAAACTGTTTTCACACACACACACACCCTTTGCTTGTTTGTTTCTTTGTGTCTGTAAATGTAAGGGTTGGCCCAGCTTAGTCTTGAAGGTATTATTGGTAAAGATTTTTGACATTGACAAATAAGAAAAAAACAACTTTGCTATGCATAGACAGAAATAATAATAGAACCAAGAAGCCACAGGTACATACCTCTTTTAAGTTAAGATGTTTCCTCCACCAGAGCAGTGCTCAGATAAATAGAAAAATTATAAATTTGCAAAAGGATGTTTATTGCTAAGCAGGATTCAGTAAAGCATTACTTTTTCCCGAAGCCATGTCATACCTTCGTGAAAAAAACCAACTAAATTTTGATGTGACCCATTTGGTACTGACTGTACTTAATTAAATTTGCTAGATATTTTTATAATTTGTATGAGAAGTTACCTTGTACTTTATATCCATCATACTGCTGTACTTGTTTACAAAGTTAACCTATAATGGTTAGTTGGTCACGTGCCAAACCTCGTACAGGCATCAACAATCATGCGACTCCAAACCATCCTATCACTGCAGGCATGGATGAGCTCATTACAGCTCAGACTGTTGTTTGTATCCCAATTGTTTAGAGACTGCAAAAAATGTCTTCCTTTGTCTTCCACTTTGCTCTCCTCCCCACGATCTTTCCTAACAAAGAAAGGCATTCCAGGTTAGGATGTCACATAATGTGCCCAAGGAATTGCATCTGTCTTTGCCCTATTGTGTTGATGAGTGACCATTTGGTGTTGGCGAGGGCAAGGATTTCCTTGATTTGTGTTCTGTCCATGATATACGGAGCATTCTTCACAGAAACCAAAACGAAAACTAAGCACACTGGTTGACTGTTTGCTAAAATTTTACATTGAGTGTACATTGTGGTTCCTTTAGTCATTTAAGAAAAATCTCTTGGAGCATCATTCAACACCTATGATCACCTTTTAGACACTGGAATTAGATCTTTAGGGTTTACTTCATCATCTAATCGTGTATACTTTTCATTGCTTCTTTTTTTCCTGGTTTTTGTCCAATGAGGAGGGAGAGAGGGAGGGAGAGACAGACAGACAAACAGACAGATCTTTTACTACATATGGGAACGTTTTGCTAACAAATCAATTATTCAGTTTATCCGGGCCCTCTTGCTGACAGTAATAATTTCGTTTGGTGTTATGTTAAACAGTACGACATTTTGCATTGGTACCAGATGGTATAATAATGTACTTTTTTCTCTTGTTTTCCTTTCAGGTTGCCAAATCGATATTTTCCAAATTAAAGTAACGTGTGAAGACTGTATGTATAATTCCAAGTTAGCTTTGCTATAAATTCGTGATCTTGTACATTTCAACCCACACATTTGAAAGAAATATTAAGCAAGTTTGCTTAATTTATGTTAATTACGATTGAGATCTTCGTTTTCTTTGAGGTATTTTGTCTTTTCGAGTTGTGATGATCACCCACTATTACGTTGTACAATATTTTTATTAAATTGAAAATGTAAAAAGTTGACAGTTTTCAGTTTTTTTTCCCAAAACTCCGTGTGTCGATTAGTATTTTTTCGAGTAACACCACTTTCACGTTCTGCCCATTTTATGCGGCTGACATGTAAGGTAGCAAATAAGGCTCTCCACTCATGTCGGCATTTGGATTGTACCCCAGGTGTGTGCATTTTATCTGGCCTTGGGAGTACCCATCGCGCAGTTTTTATCACTCTTCTTAGGGGGGAAACATTTGAGCTAAATATATGTTTTGGATGAATAGTTTGCTTTTTATTTACTGTATAAAAGCTTATTACTCTTGACCAGACAATTATTTGTGGGACTTAAGTGATTATATTTCCTTTTTTTTTTGGTTGGAACCTAATCCATCTCCGCAGAACATAGTCACTCTCAACCTATTGAATATTTAAGATGTAAGGTATATACAGAAAATAATCCTTTAGTGTACACGATTGGTGATCACTTTAGGATTAATGTAATGCCTACTAAGTTTGCGTTGAGAATACATTGAAAAATAATTGTAAGCAATAGAGTAATATTAATTAAGATTTATTGGACCATCAGTATCACAATGCAACATACAGAACAACGTGAAATGCTGAACTCATCGACGACATTTAGTTTGTCTTTTCTGTCAGTATTATAATAGAAAATACTGTTATGTACTTTCCTTGCTGGTACCAGCGCATTTTGTTGCCTGTGGTGAGACTCTTATCCCTAAACATTTTAATCCTCAGACAGTTGTTACTTCTCATTGTAATAAATCTTTCTATTATATAGTTTCTTTCCTCGAACATCTAGATTGTGAAACTGGTTTCTGAGTGTTTTTCTTCATCCTGTGACATTATTATTATTATTATGTAAGATTTTCTTTTGATTTGCAATATATACAATTACCTACCGGGTCACCCCGGTGACCTAAGGTGGGTAAAGGTTTTAAAAAGAATGAGATAAGTTTAATGGAGATAAAATTCAAATTGAGAGAAATTTACGGAGAATATGAGCCGTGCTAGTAAGGACGATTTTCTGAATTTCTTGGAGCTTATGTTCGCCTGGTACTTAAGAGTTTTTTTCAGTTCCCTTCTTGATCATTCCAAGTGCTCCGACTATGATCGGCGCAGTCGTGGCTTTTAAGTTCCACATCTTCTGTATTTCAATTTCCAGGTCTTTATATTTGCTTGACTTGTCAAACTCCTTAACTGAGATATTATTGTCAGAGGGGACACTCATATCAATTAGTGTACACAGTTTGTTCTTTTTATCCTNATGTAAGATTTTCTTTTGGTTTGCAATATATACAATTACCCACCGAGTCACCCCGGTGACCTAAGGTGGGTAAAGGTTTTAAAAAGAATGGGACAAGTTTAATGGAGATAAAATTCAAATTGTGAGAAATTTACGGAGAATATGAGCCGTGCTAGTAAGGACGATTTTCTGAATTTCTTGGAGCTTATGTTCGCCTGGTACTTAAGAGTTTTTTTCAGTTCCCTTCTTGATCATTCCAAGTGCTCCGACTATGACCGGCGCAGTCGTGGCGTTTAAGTTCCACATCTTCTGTATTTCAATTTCCAGGTCTTTATATTTGCTTAACTTGTCCAACTCCTTAACTGCGATATTATTGCCATAGGGGACACTCATATCAATTAGTGTACATAGTTAATGATGATGTCAGGTCGATTTGCCTGAATAGTGCGGTCTGTATGCATAGGGAAATCCCACAAGATGGTGACATTCTCTGATTCGACGACTGGTTCTGGATGGTGCTCGTACCAGTTGTGGTGGGTTTTAATCCCATAATGATTGCATATACCCCAGTCCAGATATTGGCCAACTCGGTCATGCCGCTTGGTCACTTGGGGCCAGTATGGGGCAACCGGCATCTATGTGGTCAATCGTTTCAGTTTGTTTATCGCAGTCTGCATTTTGGATCTGTGCCATTTCTGAGAATATATGCCTGATAGTTTCGAGTTTGTAGTCTCTGCCTTCATCCCTGAACTCCTGAGCCACTGATGGGTTGCATTTTGATGCACATCAGGGTTTTGGCTTCGGAGTACATACTGTCCCTGCAGAGACTTGTGGCTTCATCGATCAATAAGTTGTTTTTGAGCGTTTTTCTTCGCGACTTTTTTAGCTTTTCTAGCACAAGTAATGGCTTGAAGGTTTTGCTCAGCATCTTCAGTTTCGATGTTCAGGTCATTTTCAAACATTCTAGCCTTTTTAGTAATTGAGTGTAATTTTTTGCCACGTTCGTGACGGCGGACTAAAACCATCATCCAATCCTCTAAGGTTTCAAGATATTTATTCATACCAATTGTCGAAATTTTATTGGACATTTCAAGTTGAATACGTCCACGCCCTCCTCTGTTTCTAGGCAGGTACAAACGGTCAACGTCTGCGTTAGGGTGGAACATATTTGAAGTTAGTAGTTTTCTGGTCTTACGGTCCATATTTTCTATTTCAGGAGGATTCCAATTTATGATGTTGTAACTGTATTTCACAACAGGAATAGCAAGTGTGTAAATAGCTTTAATTCTGTTCTTGTAAACTTCAATAGGCTAAGGTCAGGCTGTGGTAACTTTGGTAGCTGGCAGCACAAGATCGGACTGTCCAGCAGCCCCTCACTAACCCTAACCCTAGCCCCTCACTGCGGAGATAGCAATTAAACCGCAAAACACATAATCAATGACTGTGCCACCTTCAAACCACCTGGTGGCGCCAGAGTGATGAGAGAGCAGCCACTGAGTGATGAGCTACAGCAATGGCTGCAGATGATGGAATGGTAGAGACGTCATACGAATGAAGAAGAATCCTGTTCTTGGAATTTAATTCTGTTTTTAGTACTAATCTCACTCTCCTATAGTACTCTTTCCGAATCTTCTCCTTTATAGCAGCATGGTTAATTCCGTCACCTTCATTGACTCCTAAGTACTTATACATTACCTCTGGGTCTAATTCTCTGATAATAGTTTCCTGGTCAATTATAACGGACGATGTAGCACTTAATCTCCCTTGTAGAAACGTCGCCTTGGCGCATTTATCGAGGCCAAAATCCATACAAATATCATTGCTAAATTGCTTTACTGTAGTCAGTAA
>RDPX01000354.1:352310-404313 GCA_003991215.1 Morbakka virulenta | reverse complement strand
AAGAACGTCGGATACTGCTTACACATTGGATTGGAAAAGCCTATAACACTCTGTGCACTTCTGCTTACGACAAGGTTCGAAAACGGGTATTTCAAAGAACTGGCTGTTTGATGACGGCCGATGGCAGCGAGGATCATTTGGTTCAGCCCGAGGGACGTGCGGACTATGAGCTACCACCTGTTAGCATATTGAACCCAAACTCAGCAGAGCCTGCTTCCAACGTGACACCTGAAAATACCGAAGGGGAAGACAGCCAGGTCAACATAAATCTGGAGCTGGTTGAAAAAGACAACATCGAAAAAACACTTGAATTAGACGAAGAACAAGCTTTTTTATTTGCGTAAAGATTTTCTTTCATCTTGTATTTTATTAGACTATTTTTTTAGGATTTTTAACTTGTTTTTATCGAAGATATTCTTATGTTGAGTAGAAAATAGAATTTCTCAAAAATAATTTTGTACGGTACACGAAACGAGCCTGGGTTGTTGCTTAACAGTTGCTTAAAATTTCGTAAATTTCGGGCCTGGCGTTGCTTATAAGATGTTGCTTATAAAAAAAGCGTGTAGTGACCGAGTGATTAAATCAATTGCTAGATATTCGGTTTGAACCTCATATACGCCTCTGTTCTGCGCCAAATCCGTTGCTTTTCTAGTGGCATACTGCATGTGTCTACATGTTTTCGGAGAGGGAAAATACAAAAATTAATAGATTTTATAAGCAAAAATGAAAAAAAATAAAAGAAAAGCAACCCACTGTAATGATGTGGCTTCTACCCATGGCTGGAAGGAAAGAAGTTGAAAAACAAACCGATAAAGAAGTGGCTCAAGTGGCTTAGTTAACTCAAAAAATAACTTTATAAACAAACAAACCAATTCACCAATGGCCCCAGAACAGTAGTCTTTTAATCGCCAGAAAGAAACTTAGTTTTTTAATTAACTTTTGAGGTAGCTATATAGTGTTATGGAAGCATGAACAAAAATATGAAAAATTACTAGTCCATCAACCTATTTTAAGATTGTTAGAAAATACCTCATTTTGACAAATACACCCTCCATTTTGGATGGAGTGGTGAGTTTCGGACTTAACTCAGAATTTAAAAATTATAACCATTGCTGATAACTTGTCAATTGAATAATCTTGACTTTCTTCACTGCCTGCTTTGAAAATACATCAAAAGCATAAAGGCCAACAAGTTTACAACCTTTTTTTTGTTTTAACGTCATTTTTCTCCGGTAATCAAGGCTCAGACGGTGCCCTTCAGAAGGACTTTGTTTACAACGAACTTAGAATTATTACTCATTTTTTATCCGTGTGTTGTTTTACACATCAAGTAGAAATTTTTGACATTTCTTTTTTACTGTAATGACGTTTGTCGTGACATTAACGAACCTTCAAGCCAGAATGTTGTTTCGCGGGCTAAAGTTAACATATTTCATTATGACACCAAACTCGAGTGATCTTTTATGATCTGAAAAGTACATTAATTTCTTGTGATCTCAAACATGTACACTCCTGTAAGTGCTCGAACCTCAAACAGGAGTGCATTTTTATCAATGAAAGGTGGCTTGTTTCTTTACTGCTCCAAACCAGCAAACTTCATTCTCGCAGTTCTGTGTACTTGTATTTTACATTGTCTGTCTTCATAATGCCCCTAAAACTGCATGCTTTTTCTCAACCTAAGGTCCCCGCACTTCTATACTGTCTCAATCCTGCATTTTGTCACTGCCTGAAAGTGCACTTTTCCATTGCCTTGTGGCGACGATGAGCTTTTAAGAAAACAAGTCTCACTTAACAAATTCCGTGAAAGTGAGGCTTTTTTATAATTGGGCGATAATTACGTTTTATCATAAATCAGAATGATCAAATGACGTCAGCAGTGACTAAGCAAAATTATCTAGTATTCTGGAAACTCAAGAATATAAATCTAAATTCCAGAATATTCACTATAAATGGAATTAATGTTTAGAATCACACTCAAGTGAGTGATAAAACTACTATGTGCGAGGAAATGCTATGTGATATTTCATGATTAAAATAGTCGCAGGTATATTTTCTAAAGTTTGCTCTGCGGTGTCACATTTTCCAAGCAGGAAATATTCAAGAATTTTTGTATTCTCTATATTGATTCTTTAATATTTGCACATTAGGGTTACAATAGGTGTCAAATTGTTCTTCAAATCCTCCATATTCCTTAATCGCCCAGAAAGTGTGTACTTCATTACTTGGAACCATTTTTCTTTGCTGGAGACTAAAACAAGTAGATTTTTTAAGTCATCTAACCAATTCGTGTTCTTCAACCTCATTATTTCTTTATCCCTTTACACATTACCTCTACATTGTCTCCAACGTATATACTTTTACTTGTACTACTACTACTACTACTACTACTACTACTACTACTACTACTACTACTCATCATCACCATCATCTTGCGGCCTCAGCCGAGATACAATTCACTACACCTTTCCAGTATACCCCATCGGTCAGAGCTATTATAACGTGAGCTACTTCTGGTTTGGTACATGAGTTCATTTTTTTTCATTTTATCCACGGAAATGATATAATCGATTACAATAATGGAGAGGAATGGTGGAAGTGTATCGCCTTGGAGAATACCAGGGAGAATGTCAAAAGGCTCTGTTTTGCCATCTGGTGTCAGGACAGTGGAGTGTGTGTTTGTATACAGGACTTTAATAGGTTCAATGATTTCTATTGGAATGCCATAAAGGCCTAAGATTTCGAACATTGTCTCGCGATTAACAGAGTCAAAAGCCTTGCTGAAGGCAACAATAGTGAGAGCTGCAGTTTTATTGCAAAAAGTGATTTCTTTAATTATTCTACGTAGTGTGAGAATTTGTCCAAGTGTAGAACGATCTGAGCGGAGATCATTTTGATTTTTGCGTAGAAAAGGCTCTATTTTTGGACGAAGATGATTCAGGAGTAGTTTGTTATATATTTTTGCAGCTACAGAAAGCAATGAAATACTACTACTACTACTACAACTATTACTTCTACTGCTACTGCTACTAGTAGTTACAGTATGAAACCTGTGCGCTTCATGATTGTCGGACATATGGTGTGAACTGGTCGGCCCGTCAAACACGAGGACATTACTGGAAGGTAAGTATTGCATCCAGCTCAAGTGCTTTGGGCACAACTTCCACTTTCCAGTAGGTAGGTGCATTAAAGAAGAAAAGATGACTGGACGATAAGTATGACATGCATCTGAAGTACTTTATACACTGAGTTTTACTTTTCAGTACCCTTTTAATCAGCAGCCAGGAGACATAACCATTGCAAAGGGTCGTACAACACTTGTGTATGTAAGCAGGTAACTTTCTTCAAATCTGAAGAATAGTTATCTCATAAATATTTAAAAGGTGTGTTTTTGGTCATCACACCATAACAACACCTCGTGATGACAGAGTACGGTTAAGGTAAATTGATCATCGGCCACAACCTTGAAGAATATCTAAACTTTGGTAGTCAGAACAGCTCTTCTCTGGCACCTTCATTATATTTTTGTACTCGCTCTATCTTCTCTATTTTGTCGATACATTTTTTGACAGAGTTTACAGGTACCTTGTTCATATTTATCACTAAAAAAGGTTTATTTTACCTTTCAGTTGGACAACAGTTTAACAAGCACAAAAATAAGTACGGGTGCATATGTGGTGAAATGTTAAATAATCTATTTGGTTGGTTAAGGAAATAAAAAGACCACTTGATGAGACTAAAATGTTTTTCTACACATATTTCCGTCTATTTTATTAACTTCCTTTTTGGTGTACCTGTTCCAGTGGGAAATTCTATCAATGTTGTTATCTTTTGCTACTACAATTGACTGACTGAGGATAGTTCTGAAGAGTGAACTAATCAAATCTAAAATTGTTTTTATTCCTGTTAAATGGTAATTAACTCATTTTAATATCTCAATTAAAATTGTTTATTTTGATATGAAGCTCTTTCGCTGGCACTCGCCAGCGCCAGAATAAAAAATACAAGTGAAGTTCAAGAAGACTCATTTTACTCTTTCTTTTCTTATTTTTTTACTTCTTTTCTGTTAAATCTTCCAACTTTTAGATCCTTCAAATCCAAATATGTTATTTATAGAAATAACCAGGTACTTATTCTGATTGTTATTTCTCACAAGCTTTTACCTTAGGTCTAAGCCTTAGGTTCTCCCTGGTATTCTCCAAGGCGATACACTTCCACCATTCCTCTCCATCTTGGGTCTATCTGCAAGCCAAATCTGGTAAAGGTGACAGTACTATCCATTTTTACTATTCTTTTTTTCACAGAAGATAGTTGGTGATTGTTAAGCCAGGCTGGAATTGAATGCATATATTTCTTTAGAGAAAACAAAAAGCAAATAGTTGTTGCCATTCTACTTTAAGATAAACAATAACGGAACAGGTTTTGAGTATTGTGGTAGTCCAAAGTATAATTTTTGCTTGTCAAGAAAACAGCTGACATATTTTGTGACTTCTTTTCAAGGAAAGAAGGTTTTAATCCAACCATAGACTGCTTTTTGATGTTCCTAATGGAAGAATTATTAAGCATCTCTGAATGGCATGTTCTGTCAAAAGTTTGGCTATGATTAATAAACGCAGCTCCTACTAATTAAACAACATCCAGAGATTTTTGAACAGCACCTAACAAGAATTCTGCTGCAACCTCGTTTCAAATTGAATTCAAACTGAGATTCTCAATGAAAAGAATAAATGAGTCCAGGTAAATGTTTTCTTTGGATTAAATATTCCCTCATTCAGATTAGTGTCAGGATACTTCGATAAACAAATATTTATGGCCATTTTTACACTTTTGTTCTCTCTGTAAACTTCAAAAGTTCTCCACTTTATGCTGTACTTTACATTATTTATTAATGTATTACTTTTGTGGTGCGCGCACCATGTGTTATGGTGACGTTTTTAACTTCTCCTATGGAATTGAGAGCAGTTTTGACGTCCGCTTGAAGATGCCACATGAGAAGCTGGTTGGTAGGATATTCCCACTGAATTGGCGAATCTTACTCTGACAAGGCTAGACTCGGCACCAATGTCGATGCACACTGTGGCAGGAAACTGGTTGGAGAAGAACTGCATGTGCAGAGAGGTTACAGTGCTGACGCCACGATGGATAAGTTGTTGGATTTGCAAAGGCTAGTCGCTGTCAAAATTATAGTCTTCACCAGGAGTCTCAGCACGAATTCATGATCTTCCATTTCAATGTGCCTGATTCTGCTCATCCGCTTTCGATCTGCTTTCTCTAGAAATCTGCACTCAGATAAAAAATGGGTATCGAGAGGGCGGTTCGCAGTGCGACAAAGCACACAATATTTGTTGCTGCCTGGACGGGGTGGAGGGCGTCAATTATTGTTTTGAGCACCCACAGCACGAAATTCTTCCGCGAATTGGAGTTCACTGAGCAAAGCGTCCATCCGGTTGAGAGATTTCTGGCTTAATAGAAGCGAGTGTTTTATTTCTTAACTGAGCCCCACATCTTTGTTTGGCTAGGCCGGGCAGGCCCGGATGAATGACTTCAAGCCATATGAAAACTATTACGTTCTCTATAGAAACGGTGATTTCTTCGTCTAATTTGACAACTGTATCTTAATATAGTAGTCCGCTATCAACAGTTACAAGATTATCATTAAAAAACAATACAATTCGTTGATAAAGGTCTTCCGGTCGTTCGTCGGTTTAAAGACTTATTTTGGTGAGGTTGATGAATCTAGAGCCAGCTATCTGAATTCCATAATTTTCTCTTATCTTCGTCTAAATACTATTTAATGAGGTATAACGTGTATGGATAGTATTGTCTGATATTATGGTTGCATAAATAGCGATTTGAATTGGGTATGCGGGTTCAACATGAACCTCAGGGAATGGATAACCCTGCCCTGCACAATCCCCGGGACACCCTTTGGCAAGGTGTACCACCCGGTTTAGCCACCCCTTCCAGGGTTACGGAGCCTTCTTCTCCTCTGTCGGTTCGTCCTGCTAGAGAGGGGATGAAGCATTCCTGGGCATATGAACTTCCTCGATGAGGTCACTGGCCGGGAATGGTCACTCACTGCCTTGTGAGCAGGTCTTTTAACCAAAGGCTAGGCCCACCGCCAATAACTGTGGTTGGTGTCAGGAAGGGCATCCGACCAGAAAAACAACTGCCAATTCAAAAATGCGAATGACTAAACAAAATAATATCATACCGGATCGGTCGCGGCCCGGGTTACCAACGACCGCCTTTGCCTTGGGAGACCAGCGAGGTATTGGAAAATATACGACTGGCTACAAAAGCAGAAGGAAACGTGGAGGAAGAAGGGTAAGAAGTAAAAAGGAAAAGCGATGGAAGGAAGACCGAAAACAGGAGCTCACGATTGGTACTCTCAATGTTGGTACAATGACAGGGAGAGGAAACGAAATCGCAGATTTGATAGAAAGAAGAAAGCTGAAGGTTCTATGCGTGCAAGAAACCAAGTGGAAAGGCTCAAAGGCAAGGAAGATTGGAAATGGATACAAGATCTACTACAGTGGGACAGCAAACAACAGGAATGGAGTGGGCATCATCCTCCACCCATCGCTCACTGAGGGGGTTATATCGGTAGAGAGACGTTCAGACCGAATCATTGGAATACGGATGGAGATTGGAGGTACTATCATCCAAGTTATCAGTGCCTACGCTCCACAGAGTGGATGTAATGAAGAAGAAAAGGAACGATTTTGGGACGATCTGGATGACTATGTGAGCAAGACCCCCGGCAATGAACGTGTGTATATAGGAGCAGATTTCAACGGACATGTTGGAGAAGGTAATGTGGGAAATGAAAGAAACATGGGCAAGCATGGACTAGGAACAAGAAATGAGCAAGGAGAAAGAATAGTGTGCTTTGCAGAAAGCTTCGACCTAGCTATCATCAACACATTCTTCATGAAGGCAGGGGAACAGAAAGTGACTTACAAAAGCGGTCCACATAGTACCCAAATCGACTATGTACTTTGCAGAAGAAGACTGCTGAAGGAAGTCACAGACTGCAAAGTATTAACAAGTGATTGTGTTACACCTCAGCATCGACCGGTGATATGCAAGGTCACATTGCAAACCCCATTACAACGGACTAAGAAAGCGGAGCCAAGAATCAAATGGTGGAAGCTTAAAGAACCAGAGATGGGAGAAAGGTTCAAGAATGAGATCAGAGAAAGACTTGGAGAGGTCTTGCCAGTAAACTGGAAGACAACGGCAGATGGAATTCGTACAGTGGCCAGTGAAGTGCTCGGTAAGACCACTGGTAGGCTAAAGAAGGAGAAAGACACTTGGTGGTGGAATGAAAAGGTACAGGAAAGTATAAGGAAAAAGAAGCAAGCCTTCAAGAGGTGGTATGCAGATGGAGAAGAAGAAGCTAGAGCAGTGTATAGGGAGGCAAAGAAAGAGGTCAAGCGAGTAGTGGCGAAAGCAAAAGCAGAGGCATTTGAGGAACTGTACAACAACATGGAGACATGCGAAGGAATGAAAGCTGTCCACAGATTGGCTAAACAAAGAAACAAGGACACACAAGACATACAACACGTTAAGATGATGAAAGATGAAGATGGCGTTGTATTGATGTCAGAACCGGAAATCCTGGGGAGATGGAAGGGGTATTTTGAAGACCTAATGAATGTTGAGAACCCCAGGGAAGGCCGAGAAAACAGTGGAGCAGTCCAGGACAGAGAGATAAGACCAATCACACGAGAGGAAACTAAAAGGGCACTTAGCAAAATGAAGAACGGTAAAGCAGTTGGTCCAGATGAAATACCAGTAGAAGCCTGGAAACACCTTGGGAATTGCGGAATTGAACTCCTAACAGACCTATTTAATGATATCCTTGAAACAGAGCAGATGCCGGGAGAATGGAACAAAAGCACATTAATCCCAATATACAAGAACAAAGGAGATGTGCAAAGCTGCCCGAACTACAGAGGAATAAAGCTGCTAAGTCACACCATGAAGGTTTGGGAGAGGGTGATAGATCAGAGAGTCCGGGAGGAGATCGAAATCAGCCCAGAACAGTTCAGCTTTGTGCCCAAGAAAAGCACAACGGATGCCATTTTTGCGCTCAGAACTACAGCGGAGAAGTATCGGGAAGGCCAACAAGAGCTTCATTGTGTATTCATCGACCTCGAAAAGGCATTTGACAGGGTACCGAGAGAGGAAATTTGGTATTGCATGAGAAGGAAAGGAGTCTCGGAAAAGTATGTGCGCTGTATTCAAGAAATGTACAGAGAGTGTAGGACGGAGGTCAGATGTGCTGCAGGAAGGACAGAAGCATTCAGTGTAAAAGTAGGATTGCATCAGGGGTCAGCCCTGAGTCCACTACTCTTTGCTGTAGTGATGGATGTGTTGACAGATGAAGTAAGAAAGGAGGCGCCATGGAATATGATGTTTGCGGATGATATTGTGCTCATGAACACAGGGAAAGGACAGGCTGAAGAAGAGCTGGAAGGATGGCGAAATGCACTTGAGAAACGTGGTCTGAAAGTGAGCCGAGCAAAGACGGAATACCTCTGCATAAACAAGAAAAGAGACTTACCACCAATTAAAATCGGTCATGATGATCTCCCAGAGGTAGAGAATTTCAAGTACCTCGGGTCCACCATTGAGCAAAGTGGCGATTGTTCAAAAGAAGTGAAGAAAAGAATCCAGGCAGGGTGGAGCAACTGGCGGAGCACGACTGGAATTTTGTGTGACAGGAGAGTACCGGTCAAAGTCAAAGGAAAATTATACAAAACAGTAGTAAGGCCTGCAATGCTGTATGGACTAGAGACAGCTCCTCTAACCAAGAGTCTTGAGAAGAAAATGCAAACAGCAGAAATGCGTATGCTAAGGTGGTCCCTTGGAGTCACAAGAAAGGACATGATCAGAAATGAAAGGATCAGAGGCACCATCGGGATATGTGACATCGCAGGAAAGCTGAGAGAGACACGGCTAAGGTGGTATGGACATGTGCAAAGAAGGGAGGAGGATCACATTGCTAAACGGGTGCTGAACATGGAGCTGCCTGGCAAGAGAAAGCAGGGAAGGCCAAGGAGGAGATGGAAAGACTGTGTGGGAGATGACATGAGGGAACTGACCTTGACCGAGAAAGACGCACGTGACCGACTCAAGTGGAAGAAGTCAATTCGCTGTGGCGACCCTTGAAAAGGGAAACTCCGAAAGAAGAAGAAGAAGAAGAAGAAGAAGAAGAAATAGCGATTTGAACAAGCAATAGTTCGAGATGGGCACATTTCTGAGCACTCGTACGACGTCGTGCTTCGCGTACGTCTTTACCATCATCGACAAATCCACGCGCCGGGAAGGCGGGGGCTCTTCTTATCTCAAGTTACACCCTCGATGAGAAACGGAGCGAAGTTGAAGTCAAGGTAGAGAAAATACAGTAAATTCTCTACCCAATTTGTAAACGAGTTTAATGTTTCATTCTTCGTTAGAGTCCACTGCTTAGGGGGCATGTGAACCAGCTTTATTTGCCTCTGTGTCTCTTTAATTACAATAAAGTAAATCAACCACTTACTACTAAGCGAAGTTCCTTACGGTCACGGCTGCCACGTCATTAAAAGGATAAGACAACTTATGAGAAGTAATATCATGCTAGAAAATCATGTTTCTTGAACGACAAGCAGGTCTTCTCTCAACATTTACATCAATCTGAAAACTAAATACAATTTGTGATAAAACTCACGTCTCTTTAACACACATAACAGCAAAAAACATAACGTTTAGACAAAGAACGAGACACATAAGAAGAGATAACAAATGACAGAAGTTCAATTTCTCAACGATTGTAGTCTGTAATAAAACAAAAGAAATAATAAACAAACATCTGGCGCAGAAGTTAGCTGATTCTCTTCAAAATTGGGCAAATATTTTCTTTCCTTCCGCTAACAGCAACAAACACATGAGAAAAATCGCAGTTTGGTTTGACTGGCCAAAGCCAAAGTTACAAGTTTCAGTTGCTGTGGTGGTATTAATGACAGCAAGTTCCAGCTGGCTGAGAGGATGCAATTAGGCCCACGACGATTTTCCCCCTTGCCTTCTGTCTGGTAGAATCTCAGCGTGAGAAAGTATGGTCCAAACACATTGTTAACAACTGGAAATATTTTTATGAAAAAGTGGAAAACATTTTTTGTGTGGTCGTCATTTTGCCAACCTTTTAAAGCTGGTGCTTTGGAGATGCCGTAAGTTAGTGGAACAATTTAGTGAGACAGTATACGTTTGAAAATCAAGGAGTTGAATGTGATTGGCAGAGTTAGGTCTGCTACCCTATGAAGTGCCCACCTAGAAATTCAATACTTTTTTGGTATTGGGTTTCAATCTGCTTACAGTATCACATTTTAAAGTCTCAATTAATTAAATCACTGGTTACAATAACTGTGGTGAGTCCATAAATCTCATAAATTGATAGACGGCAAACAGGAACCATTCTTATCCACCTACTGGTCAATATTTTTATTTTTGAATTACTGATAAAATTTCAAAGAAAGCTGCTTTTAATGATGGAACAATTCTGATTCATCTCTAGCCATGGATTGCGTTACAAAACAAATAATAACCAATCACTTTCTTCCTCACTTATTCCATCTCGATTTCTTGTTGATTGTTCGTAGCGAATTTCGTCATCATTCGGGGCGCATTAACTTTTGCACCACAACCCCAAAATGAAAGCTGCCAGCTTAGTTATTTGATCGAATCTCTTTTTAACCACTGCGCTATATGATTAGCTGGCTATTTATGATTCTTTAAACTCTGCTCTAAGCAATCGAGTAGCAATTTATCAAAAATTGCTTAGTTTATATAAAGGTATCAGTAAATATAACCCTACTTATCAATAATCAATGACGTCGTTATTTCCACCAACAAAAATTATAACGAGCCGGCACTGGCTTACATATTCAAACTTGATCTTTACTTAGCTCTTTGTCTCTTCTTTTTACAATCGATTTGTACCATTTATCATCATCCTGTCACAACAGTCCTGTGTAAATCTTAAAAGTATCAGTGAAGATTTAAATATCATGTTTTCTGAATGAGAGAGAGGCTTTGTTATCATATTTTTATTGAAATGAGACGCACGTGGTTGTTTTTTGACAACAGCTGCAGGTTGAAATAAGATTTAATATATCTATGCAAGGTCAAACTTTGAGTAGTAAAGCAATATCAAAGCTTTAGTTTCAAGTTTGAATATTTGTTGTAAATAATTTGTATGATTTTAGAGCTGCAGGTGAAACAATAAAGAAGAAATAGTACAATGCACACACGAGGAATAAAAAGGGATTATCCGCCTTTTAAACTAAGAAGGTTGTTTTATTAATATTCATTCTTAAAGAAGATAAATGTTGATAGGCATGGACATTCCAAGAAGAAAAGTTCCGTTCGTTTGTTGTTTATATTTGACCACTGTTAAACTTGCAATCTCCCTCGATTAGTATTATCCCCATATATATTTGTCCGTATACTACATGAATCAATATTAAATCGGAGAAAAACAGTCGTTAATTTTGTTTTGGAAAAGTATTGGCTACCACTAAAAATTAGTCACTTAATCTGTGTTTTTTCCTATCCTAAAATGTATTACAAAGTCAGACACTAAGCTATGGAACGAATATTTCTCTCAATTAATGTGGAAACAAGAACTCGATAACGAATATTGAAGTGATACATATTCTATCATCCATACTTGTTATAGTAGCAGCTGAACCATCGGGACGACTATGGATGTCATTCTGCAAGCAACGGAAGTGATGTATCAAGGCAGAATCAGCAGTAGCCGAGTGGTTAAATCAGCTGCTTACCATGCAAGAGGTTCTCTGTTTGAGCCTCAGCCACTTTCCTGGAAGTAGAGTGCCCAATTCGTTTGTCCTTTGTGAGTGCCTTCCTCTCTCTGTGTGTGTGTTCATGTTTTCGGAGATAGAATAGGGAAAGGAAAATGTATAAATTATAAGATTGAAAAAGTTCGAAGAAAAAAAATCAAAAAAGAAAAGTAACCATCAGTACAGAAGTTGCTTCCGGGCTTGCTTAGGGTAACAGCCGAAAAAAAAGAAGGATAAAGTCCCTTGAATAGGGCATATTTCCAACAAGAAAATTCAGCGTCATGCTAGTACACAAAAGATTTTGCTACAAATGATAATTTCAGGCGTATTTCCTTTGTTGGTTACTTGATAAGAGAAAAGAAACTCACAGCCACTGCATTGCTGAATTTGTTGGAAAGAGCGATGGATTCACCCTGGAGCCGAAACAACGTAAGGAAAAGGAAGCATAGCTGTCGCTAAAGTCAAAATTCTAATATGATTTTCTAATTGATTGATTGCTTGATGCTAGACTTAATAATACAAAGTGGGTGTGTTAATCACTAGAATTAACTTTCTTAGCCTTGATCGATGTCTGTTTGACAATGAAATGAATGCATACTCTCTCTCTTAGAATCTGGTGTCGATTTGTACTCCGTTTACGCTTCCAGTTTGGCATCAATATATGCTTGTATGTTTTTGTTGGTATTCCCATATTATCTCTTTTGTGATTTAATTAACCAGATTATACATTACTCTAGTCAATTATTGGCTCAAAATAGTCGACCAGCCAACAATAGTTTTAGATGGCACTTGTCGTTTTACCGTTTTACCGTATCACAATAGAGCTTCTTCTTTATAGCTTTGTATTTGTAGAAAAGGAAAAAATATCTGTATAGGGAACTGGATTCGAACTAATGCCTATGGCTATTATGGCCGCATGTTCTACGACCAAAACGGTTCTCACCCTCAATCCAATAACTTTTGCAACCATCCATATTTTTCACTTCTATTCTTTTGCCAGGCCCTAGTAGCTGGACATTTTAATCCAATCACGCAGATTAGGCTGAGCCTCCGACAGAACGATGACTTCCCATACAAGGTCAGGTCAGCTTATCCCAACATACACGAGGGCAAGGGCATTGTGAAAATAATATAGAGTAATATATATGGAAAGGATCTGCAATTGTAGAAAAGTGAAAAGATGTGTGCACAGAAATGGATTCGAACTGAAAGGTCCGGCTGCAAAAATGATCTGATTTGAACAGGGGTCGATAGCACTGGTTCGAATAAATTGGTTTTTAAGATTCAATAATACCAGCACTTTTTTGAGGATATCATCGTTTATTCTTGGGCCAGCATGAGGAATCTTGGCTTAATAGTTAGTGCAACTGCACCGTAATCAAGAATTCCGGGTTCGATTCTCTGAAGAGGCGACTTTGGAAATTCACAAAAGAAAAAGCCATTGGTTGGCGTCAGGAAGGGCATCCGGCCAAGAAAGTCCTCACTGCCAAATCCAACTTCCTGTGAAGGGCACCGTCTAAACCCCAATTACGGGGGGGGAGTAAATGACGTTAAAACAAAAAAAAAATATCTCAAGACACCAGTTATCTCCGAAGACTGGCCATTTTTTCTCTTCCTGAGAATTAGACTTTCTTTTCTGTGTCCCTGACTCTTTATACAGTTCCATCAGATTGAAATAAATTTTCGGAGATAGTTTATACCATACGGCACAGGTTGTTAGTTATAATAAGCCTTTAAAAGTTAAGAGTCATTTCTGAGATCACAATTGCAATTTTTGTTTGATCACAATTCTAGAGGTTGGGTTATATCTTATAATATCTGGGGCACCATGGTAGGTAATTTTACTTACGATACCAAATTCTGTGACTATAGATAGGGCTTTCTATGTTGTGTATGCTTTATGTATATTTCTAATTGTTGCTTCGCAATCACTAAACAGAAATCGAATGATGTAAAATGGGCGTGTCATTATTTACTTACAGAACGAAGGGCATGACCAAAAAGAAATATTTAAGAGGACACATAGATCAAACCCTGGTAATTGCGAGATGGAAATTGCAGTAAGACAAGCGATGTACAAGAATAATTGATGGTGAAGCAAGACAAAGGAAGACATGTGCCCGAGCAATTACTTCCAAAAGCTAGCAAGACTACAAGAAATCTGTGACAAATAAGAAAATTCTCACTGAGTTCTGTGTGCTGAATGGCTAAATTCTCACCGGCATTAGATTATTAGCAGTTGTATAGTGTAATTTTGACGATGACAATAATGGTGGTAGCGATGATGATGATAGGATGATAATAATAACGGTTTTTATGATGATAAACAAGCAGGTTCTCGACAGTTTTTTGGAACATCTCCTCTGGGCAAGCTTGCAATCCGCTGTTTTAAAACGCATGCGCAAAGCATTCCTCCCTGAATACAAATTGAGAAATCATAATGGTGGAAGGTTGTGTGTGTATTATTTTGCCGACTTCCTGACCAGAATAAATGTGGATTATTTCCAGCATGTAAAACCGATAAAAACATGACCTTACGGTTTTAAAAGAAAACGTTTCCAATGCTTGAGATGTCCATGTGGTGGCATTTCATAGCCTACCTGACTGCTTTAGATTTTCACTTTTCTAATCAGGATGACCGGACCTAACAATCGCAGCGTCGAGAAGTGTTTTGAGGAAGCTGAGGAAACAGGAACTTTGCAGGTTTCCGGCAAAAGCTTAAAGGAATTCCCTGTTACTGTTGATAGTCATGATCTTACAGATGTAATAAGAGCTGGTATGTTGAAGTTTTAAGTACCTAGTTTTATGTTTGGGGTTTCCACTGTTCTTCTTTACAACAAAGGGCTAAGCTTTTGGCAATTGGAAATCGTCGTGGATTATTTAAACAGCAGATGCGTCACTGTAATAACTGTTGGTTACTCTATTTGACAAGCGTTTGGACGACAGCCACTTTAGTCCTAGAAGAAAGCATATCATCCGAGGATAGGCCCTAATATGTCGCTTTTTGTCACAGACCCTTTCTTTTGCCTTGTGGCTTTAAGAGAATTTACGTCTAAGCTGTAAGGATAATACATATTTTATAATGAAGCTGACCGATCTTTACATTCTGTCATAACTCAAACTATTTAAAGTTAATTACAAAAATGGCATCTAAAAGTTGACTATTATTGTGGTGCTAATTAGGCCGATTCAACAGAACAGGCTACTGTCAAGCCCATTAAAATCAATAGGCTGCGCATACTATATATCTTGTAGAGAAAAAAACAGAGAATGTTTGAATATTTTAGAGTTAAACCTTGTAGCCCAAAATTAATTGATATCGCCCTTGAACCATTCATGAATATCATTTTTACCGAAATTTTAGTTTATAAACTTGTGTTTGTGTTAAATCGGAGCTTGTCAGGTCCAAACACTAGAGCGAATTTCTAATCTGCAAATATGAAACAGCATGCCCACCATACTACGATTAAGTTATTGGATATTTAATGGGGTTCTTTTTGAAATGACAAACAAACATTCTGTTTTTCAACCGCATATTTGCGAAAATTTGATGAAAAGGTTTCACGGAACTGGGTTTAAAGCAAATGTTTATTAGTTGAGGGATCGGTTGAGGTTAAATTCTAAAGCAGATCATCCCAGCAGCCCTTCTCTTTCATTTTAATGCGATATTTTTCTCTTGGTCGAAATTTTTGCACAGCTAAACCCTCCTCAGAGCTAATATTTTATTTCCATGGCAAGGGTATATGATCTGAACGAAGAGGGAGGGGAATGATAGAAATAATGGCCTTAGCTGACAATCAGGATCTCGGATAAAAATATGAGACAGTATTTTGAAAACAATATCATGAAGATAAATCACTGGTATTTGTCATAATTAATTTTTGCTTCATTTTCTTATTTATTGAAAATACACTCAAGGAATGACTTGCCCATATTATCAAAAATAATGATGATGAGAAGGAAGTATGAAAATAAAATGAACTGATGCCTTGTTTTAATTTCTTATTTCCGTTTATGGTATTGAGTATTTTTGTACGTCAACAGATAATTCTCAGGAATGTGATAGGGAAAAACAGGCATATTTTGACAAGAACAATTTTTGAAAGAAAATTAATCAGATTTCAAAGTTTCCATTTGTTAAAGGCTCTGTAACAGGTTGTTGCAGGAACCAATACACTAAAATCACCAAGATTAACAGGCCAATTTTTCTGTGAAAAGTGAAAACAACATCAGTATTCCTATATATATATATATATATATATATATATGTACATTTCCTGATGAGTGAGTAAAATCACGAAACAGGCTTGTCAAGATAGACAGTGTAGTTTTTTGATTCTTTCCAACTTATTATATCTCTTTTATATATATATATATATAACATTCCATCAACAGATGAACAAATATAATTGCAGAGTGTTCAATATTTCTGATAAAAGTACATAACTGAGTTTCTTCCTTACACATTCATCAGAATGCATAAGCATCAAAATTTGCCTATATATATATATATATATATATATATATATATATAAATATATATATATATATATATATAATATATATATAATATAATTGCTTTTGTCCCACCGAAGACAGACACCTGACATACATTTTACTGAAAACAGACGAATTAAATTTTTTTGCATAATCTGCATTTCCATGGAGTAAATTATGTTTTTTATGAACAATCTAGAGCAGTACCAGCTACATTAAACACATTAAATAAGAAAGTATAACAAAAGTTATACTTTGAGATTTAACATTTGTACATATTCTTCTGCAATTTTCAGACACAAGGGAATGTGGTATCCAATAGCCTGTGAAGACAGTTGAACTGTGTACCTGTATGTTTAAACTGTACTTGTGTACATAAAAGAAAGGTTACAGCAGTTATAGCTTGGTTTTTTTTTAGGTACCTACCTAGTCTCTTAAAAATTCCTCAGTTTCTTTTAGCAATGGGGCTTTACACTAACCTTCCATATGGATAAACAATGAGTTTGTGGCTAACTTGAATCAAATAGACTATTCTGAAAAGCCTAGATTTATACTTTTGTCCATTAACTCATGTTAAAAAGAAGTAGATCTAATTGTTTTATCCACGTTGCTCAATCATGCATGTTTCCAAATACTTGAGCTTTTCCTCACTGTTTTTCAGAGGTTTACTGATTTGTTGATGTCATCGAGTTACTGAAAAAGATAACTACTTTTTTGTGGTCCCAAAAATGTTCACCTTTTACATGTTTGACTAGTGCTATGTTAATCACACAGGCAGTCTTCCAATGTATGTCTTTATGTGAGGTATCTTTTGTCCAGTAAATGTTAAAGATGTGACTTCTAGCAAGGTTCAAAATCCTTAGGATTCCACTAACTTTTTTAGCTGCAACTTTGTTTACACTAGTCCATTTCTCATAACATCTTAGGCATTCAGTTATTTACCATTTACAGAGTACACCCTGGGCATGTTGTCATTTCTGTTTGATAAGAAATTTTTAATTTTCAGTGTAGCAGTGATCTTATGACCATCTACACTTTCTCTTCTTGACATGCCTATTTTGGAAGGAGGGTCTCAAGCCTAAACAACTGTTACCTACAAAGCAACAAGTGGTTTGTGGATTATTTAATCCACACAGTGCTATTTAATCCATAGATGGTACTTGAAAGCTGGGCCACATTGGACCTGGGTGCATTGATAAAAAAGTTAAAAAAAGTTGCATATGTTTTTCACTTAGCTTTGTTATATTTTCTTCTGAAATGTAGCTTTTCAAATTTTTTCCCATGGGTATTATCATTGGAAGTGTTCCAATGCACTTTCACTGCACTGGTAGCAGTTCAGTTTGTCACATCCTGTATGACTTCTTTTTCTCAACATCTTCATCCTTATTTCTGTAAATGTAGTTTCTTTCCACAGACAGATTGTGGAGCTCTTTTTTTCTGAATACTTTTCTCCTTCAATGATTTGGATGTTTTAAAGCTTAACTCTTGTCTTTGGACCTAGGTCTTAATGCTTGTCTTTTGACATTGCTGTTTCTCTTGTCTTCACCCTTTTTGTTTGGTTTTTGTTTTGTTTTTTCCCCATTTCACAGTTCAATACATTTACTGGCTCTGTTTCTTACATATGTTTATTTAGTATTAAGAGCAATACAGTGGTAGGTTTTCAATCTTATGTATTTATCTAAATTGATAATCCCAAACTGAATTTTCATCATATTCCAGTTAACCCAGAGCATTGAGTTATTAAAAATTCATGTACCATGATTTGTTTTGTTAAGAACCCATGTGCTTATTGACTTTTGCCCAGTCATTGGCTATCATTTGTTCAATGCCTAAATTGGAATTTTTTTGAAACTTCAAAATTAATTGGAAAGGTAACTATAGACCCTCATGGGTTTCTAAAACTTTAACGATATCCAAAAACCCTCAAATGTCATCTTTTAAAACCCATATTTTTTCGTCTCAGATGCACTGCCAATCCAGTTTTATCTTAGTAGTCTCACTCAAATTTTTCTTGAAATATAGGTCAGAGATTGTTTAATATTTACATTTTTGATAGGGGGAATATCTTTATTCCTTTTATTGGATCAGTCTTTAAAAAACTTTTTCCTTTGTCATGAACATAAAATGAAAATGAAATCTGAAAAACAGAAGATTACATAATACTTTTGTTATGTTATTTTCAACCTCAAACCAACCCTGACACACCCTAAACGCCTTTCAGTTACCCTCACAATAACCATAAAAGCTGTTGAAACAAAGGAACTGACCACAGTATTGGATGCCTTGTCTTCAAAGCTAGAGTTACAAATTTCTATGGTGCTCTATTGTCGATTACCTTTTGTAGCCATGTTTTACAGCAAAAAAATTGTGTTGATTTTTTTCATCCTTCTTGTTAAAATGGTTCCTTTTCACAGATGCTAGTGTTAAAGGCTAGCCAGTAACCTTTTATGAAGAATTTTCATTGTTTCATTCATTTTTATTTAAAATAAGGTTTTAGATATGTGGACAAGATGTCCATTGACTGGTGTCAAGGGTGGGATGAATTACAAACATCACAAAACATTGAGATTAGCTGCCCTTTCCATTTTATTTATTCTGCCCTAATGGTTAGTTTTCTTGACCTTATGTTACATCAAGTGCTGTTATGTGTTTCACATTAAAGGAGTCTGTTCATTTCCAAAATGTATTCAGATTTCATCATGATTACCTTGAGCTGTTTGTATTTGAATTGGCTTGTTGTTATATTCCCAATCAATTATATGCTTTGGAAGTGTACTTTTTAGTGGTTTCTGAGTTTGTGTTTGTGCAAAGAAATGGCTAGCATCACAAGCAGAGTAAAAAAAGGAAAGAGATGGACCAAGAGTAAAATATAACAATAGAACTAGCAATTACATATAGGGCAGTTTTGCTTGGAATGGTGGAAGTAACAGCAAACGAGGAAAGTCTACATATTCCCGCTGGCCCTGCTTAGTAGTGGTAGATTCAAACAATTTTGTACAAGGTTTGATTTTCATTAGATATTTACCTTGATTAAACTTATTTTATTGCAAAACAAATTAATAATAACATATAAAGTGAGACAAGATTTAGTGCTATGACTTTCAATAATAGAAATTATATAAAAGATTTTGATAATTATCTGAATTAATTGGAGATGGTTGTGTATCATAAAATAAGGGGGTTTTTGGAGGTCATTAAAGCCTGACAGCATTGAATTTTGAAAAAAGTTATGAATCCTATTTTGAAATGGTGTGTTTGTGTTTTACCCAATCTGACATGAATGGTGACATTTTTTATGAGGAAATTAAATAAGTAGTCAGAATACTTTTCTCTCCTAGGTACCCCTGTTAGGTGTGTTTGTTGGCATCTAAACTAAAAATAAATTGACATTAATATTGAACAACATTTCCATTTATGTTAACATCCTATCCCTTGGCCATGGGATTGTAACCCATGTGTCTCCTGCTTTTTTTGCTTTTGTTTCATCATTATTTTTTTTTTTTTAGTTTTAACGTCATTTCCCCCCAGCAATTGGGGCTCAGACGGTGCCCTTCACAGGGACTTTGATTTGGCAGTGAGGAATTTTTTGGCTGGATGCCCTTCCTGACGCCAACCAATGGCTTTTTCTTTTCGCAAAGTTCTAAATTCTCCTCGACAGCTCAGGGAATCGAACCCGGAACTCTTGGTTACTGTGCAGTTGCACCAACCATTAAGCCACGGCTCCTCTAATTATCATCCATCTAATTATCATTATCATCATATTCGGTTTAACATCCATTTTACATGCTAGCATGTGTTGGACACTTTCTTGAAATTGACTTCCAAGTTATCCTATCCTTCACCAGGTCTCTGCTGATACCTTTTGTTTGTTGTATTAAAATGTTTATAAACCTTTGCCTTGTATGAAATTCTTCTAATTTTTTAATTTTCAAAATTTTTTATTTATTTTGCTACTTTTTCTTTAACAAGGTGACCCTATGACAATTTAAGAATATATTTATTTGTACATGTGACATTTTATGACAAAATGTTGCCACTTACTTTAATGAAATTCATTTTATTCTAATATCATCAAGGTTATGGTAATATTTACAAAATAATTTCTCATTTTAGATATCTCAAAGAATCGATTTATTGATTTACCTGCTGAAGTTAGCACCTTCTTTATGTTGGAGGAATTGGATTTTTCACACAATAATTTGAAGACAATTCCAGATTTGAGTCTTCTTCAAAATTTAGCTGTTCTAAAATTAAGGTAAGATAAGAAGTCAGCCTCAAATTTTTTAGTTTTAAAGTTTTATTTTACTGTTTTTACTTTATTTTACAGTTTTTACTTTATTTTACAGTTTTTACTTTATTTTACAGTTTTTACTTTATTTTACAGTTTTTACTTTATTTTACAGTTTTTTGCTGCTCGTATATTATTCAGGTTAGCTGGTTTATATGACATATACCACAATGCAAATATTAAGACTAGTTTCTCTCTGGTTTTTCCTCAAATATTAAGACTAGTTTCTCTCTGGTTTTTCCTCTCACAATTTTTTTGTTTAGTGTAAAGTATTCTTAGATACAAGTTATTGTTGATTTGTAATTTATTTTGAAATGCTAATTGGATAACAAAATTGATATAGTATATGTCTATGAAATATGTGCTATTGCAAAAAGCAATTTTATATAACAGTTTGGCTTACTTATGTTTTAGTTATACTTGGGTGAAGAATGTATCTCCTTAAAAAATTGAGCATTGGAAAGCAGTTAGTTAGTATAGTCAGTGCAGTTTGTAGGATAGTTGAATTTCAAGAATTGTGCTAATTTGACCACTGAAATGGACACCTGAGCTCTGTTTCATGCCCAAAAGTCATTTATCAATGAGAAACATGTGTATTTGTTGGAGGCAGACAAAACAGAAGTGCTTGTGAGTCAAATAAGCTGCATGTGTGGTATACATAACTTTAAGAAGTGTTCAAAGACCTCGCACCTTTCTGAGGTGTTGCAGAAGACTGCCCATACTCTGACAATTTTTGAACAGTTATGAAAGAGAAAGAAAATGAAAGAGCTACAAATTTCAGACTTCTTCAAAAGTTTTTTTTTTTTTCAATTGTGGGGCATTCAATTGCATGTGCCTCCAGAGGGATCAGTGCTGTATCCCAGGATAGTGGTAACCTCAACAGACTTTAAACAAAAGCTTGAAAACATTGGAGAGTTTTAGTTCAGGGCTGAAGATAGCCTATGGTTTTTGAAAACAGTATTTGACACACCTTCTGAAATGACTCCACATCAGTATCATCAACTGCTGCATGTTGTTTGCACACCTCCATGGGCAGGAACAGTGTGATGCATGGCTCTATAAGTGACAAGTACTAGTCTTGTATGATGATGCTGGCCTCCACCATGGTGATCTTGTCTCCTTCCAATTTTCAAATCACAGAGTGGAATTCAGAGGTTTGAGCATGGACATAGTAGAACCAGGTCTCAAACAGTGGGTAGTTAAAGAATGCATATAGAGTAGGATATACATCTGTGGAAAAGTACTTCTCCAGTGAAGAAAGAAGGGAGAGCCATATTGTACTACGGTAGGACAATATATTCTTGTATTTGACTTTTATGCTTGCACAAAAGCCTTTGTGCATTGTAATTCACACACTATAGTGCTGAATATATCCATAAATAATGATGAGTATGGCTTCCAAATCAACAGGCAGAGTATCTGTGGCACATATCATTCATTTTTTAGTAACATGAGCACCACAACCAGTTCCAGTCAACTCTTGGTCAAGGCAGAATTGCAGCTTTGTGAAGACATTATTCTGACCTTTTTGTGATACTCTGCCAAGTTTGTATTTGTACTGTTTTACTTAAGCTTACAGCTTTGTCAAAAAGTTTGTACTCTGATAACTTAATCATTATTGAATCTGTTAGGAACTCAGAATTTTCTCATTAGTCCTCATGAATATTTAGAATACACAAACCTTGATCACCACCTATCATGATGACAAATCCAAGGGTGCTTGATACATGATCAGGAAGGAGAATCAGCTTTGCAGAATCCAGTGTCAGCATAAACATGGAGTGAATAGCTTTGACCGACTGGTCAAAAGTTGGTTTTTGAATCTCTCTGTTTAGCTTTACAGATGACTTTGGCACATCACTTTAATGTTTTCTTGGAAACTTTGTTTCTTGATACACTCAACTCAAGATTATCAAAACTCAAATCAGGGTGTTCGTGAACTTACCAACAAAAGTCGACCATTTTGTTTTGTGAAAGGGTTATGACTACTTAGTTTAGCTTGCAATCATAGCCTGTGTCACTTTTGCAATGTGGTAACCAAGGAATATTTAGATAATTGAATCAGACTATGTGCTCAAGTGAGGATCCCTACCTGACAGAGATAGGTTTGTAGTTTTATAGTTTTTGTTTTTGATTCTTTGGATTGAAATGTGTGATGCATGTGCTAGAATAAGTTGATTTCTGTGTGATGTTATTTGCAAAGGAAGGCAGGTTTTTATTATAATATTTTTAGTAGAAAGAAATTGGTATATCAGTGGATGGGTCCAAATGCAGACACACACAAATTTTGATGCACACAGGCACACACACTTTTGTGCTTGGTGTGCTGGTATAAAAGTCATATGCAGTTGAAATCAGCAGAAACACCCCAAGTGAGTGAGTGTTTGTGATTATCAACTAAACACTTCTTTTCTGGTTTTGTTAACAGTCACAATCAACTAATGACATTACCAGTTCACATCTGCTCACTACCCTTGCGAATACTTCAAGTGAGTCATAACCGACTTTCTGTAATACCAAGTGAAATTGGTCTTTTGACAAGTTTACAAGATCTTGTAAGTATACACTTTTCCATTTATCTTATATTTATTATATTTATATACATTAGATAGGACCATTGATTGAAAATGTACATCTTGAATTTCCAAGCATTCTCAAACTGTTTTTTTACACATGGCACTACATTTAGTGTTGGCTTATCTATGCTTATTTAAACACAGTTCCTAATGGCTAAAAGGTGGGCCAGAGGTGATCTGTCAAGAAGTGTACCCAGCTAATTTTTTGGTTTCTGATTATTTTAGAGGTTTATCTTGCAAATTCCTGTATACCTTGCCATTGAAACAAGTTTATTGATGTATTTTGGTATTTTTAGGGTGGAATTAGCAGTAGAAAGTGTTACAATTTGAAAATTTGTGCTGGAATGGTTTATTGTGTTTAAGATGGAAAATGAACTTCATTATTTAATGTATTACATGTGATAGGGGTATGAAATTTATCTTGACTACACAGTAGTTACAGAAAACCAAAATATATGATATGAAAGACAAGTTCAAAGATTTTTTATTTCTTTGCCCAGCTGTATTTTGGTACCTGAGCTTTACGTGTTTCCAGTTGTTTCAGGCCATTATCTTGCAAATGTCACTTTTTGAAAAATTATTAAAATACATACTTTAATTTCATATTTTTACAGCCCATTTATATTTTAAAAGTCTTATATAGTCAAGTATGCTGATAAACAAGAGCAAACCACAGGACACCAGAATAGGTGTTGTTGAAGTATGCATTGGACCAGCAGTTCTCTTTACTGCAGAAAACATGGGCAACCAAGTTAGAAAATCTGCTTAGAAACAGTGAGATAAGAATTTTGAAGCTCACTGCTGGCTTAAGGAAGCAGTCATAAGATGACAAGATTGAGTCACCAATCATGGGTTGTTGGAGTGCTGGAGAGATGTAGCAAAGACAGTCGGGGGATGTCCAGATTAAGATGGTTGGGCATGTGAAGAGAAGGGAACAGGAGAATATTTTATTGAAAGTCATGGGGATAGAGGTGCAAAGGAGGCACAATTATAAATATGAAATGAGATATTGAAAATTCTTGACTTTATTGGTTCAGTGGAACTCACAGTTGAAGGAGTGTTATCATGCCATGAGCCATAGGTCATTTTCTGAGCTACAATTTGAGATACTTCTGTCTTTATGAGGCAACCAAAAGTGACTTGATACAGTGTTTTGGTGCAGACATTAGTGGTAACAGAAATTGAGCCATTTTGAGTTGTGGCTGAATACTGGTCATGTGTTTTCTGTCTTCCTTTCAACATTACTAGAAGGCATTTTTGTAAGGAAAATGAGAAGAAAGACTTGTACCAAGTCAATATAGTACACCAAATGTAAGATGTACTAGATTGACTTGTACAAGTCTTTCTTCACATTTACACTCTGCAGTTCTTCTTATTTTCCTCCAAAAAAAAAAGCCTTCCAGTAATAATAAATATAATAATAACATATATATTTATAATAATATATATAATATATATAATAATATATAATATATATATAGTAATAAATATTGCTTCAGATTTAGCTCAGAAAAAAATGCTTATATGACTCATAATATGATAGAGCTCTTCTGGCTAAGGGTATATCTAAGGATATATCTGAGAGTATGAGGTGCTTGAACATAAGCAAGGTGAAGGTTGGGGTAGAGAATAGTAGATATAGTGCATAAAATAACTGATCGTACAACAGCAGTAACATCTGAATTAATGTTCATCACCATCATCTGATCATGATCATGACGATGGTGATGATGATGATGATGATGTTAATGATGATGTTGATAATGATGAAAATGTTAATGATGATGATGTTAATAGAAGATGATAATAATGATGATGAAAATGATGATAATGATAATAATGATGATGATGACGTTGATAATGATGATAATAATGATGGTGATGATAATGATAATAATGACGATGAAAATGTTAATGATGATTATAATGATGATGATGATAATGATGATGATGATGTAGATGAAGATGTAGATGAAGTCTTACTTACTATATTACTTTCTGTATTCTGAGTATGTTGACTGGAGATAAAAAATTTGAATTTAAACTTTTTTTTTGTTTTAGATTTTTAGTAATTTTACGATAAAACTATTTACCAATAAGATATTTTTAACCATTTTTTTCCTTTTTGCGTATTTCAGGATTTGAGCTGTAATGAATTGACTAATCTTCCAAGTACTATTGGAGAGCTTTCTTCACTTAGAATTTTGAACATTAGAAAAAATAGTCTGCTGTCAATACCAGATGGTATGTGACTTTCAGCTTTATTAATTTTGAAAGTAATTATGAAGGAGAGGATTTTAAATAACGAAGGAAAAGGGAGTTGGAAGACAGAAGTTCCATAAAATTAGATTTTAAGCAGTGGCTCTCGAAAGCACTGATTTATTTTATGCCGCTAAACATTGAAACTTAAATGTTTTTTTTAACAGATTTTGAAAAAAAATCATTTGAAACTGAATGTGTATTTAAAGTATCTGATTTGGCATTTTGTTTTATTGTGTTGAGGTTTGTTTGAGGAGGGAAGGTGATGGTGGGAAGTGTTGCAACCCGAAAGTTAGGGCTAGAATGGCTTGAGGTTGTAATTGTAAGGAAACTTTGTCCGCCAATAGCTTAAGGCTTCTGCGTTTTCCACAGTCTAATGCGTCACCATAACCTTTATATAGGCTTATAGTAGTACTGTTTTTCCAGTTTTCTGGTATAGTCTTGTTCCTTATTACTCCTCAAAAGACAGCAGTCAACTCACGAACTCTTACACCTTCCAACGCCTTAAGCATCTCAGCTGTTATANTTCCAGTTAATCTCCTCAACCCTGAGCATCATTTGTGACCACAGTTGGCTTACTGTACACAGGATTGAATTCCGGCCGACACCTTCACCTCATATACTCCGCAAAAGAATCTGCCTGACCTGATGACTTCACTTTTCTTTCCTGTGACCACTAGTTTCGTTTTTCTGGTGTTTAGCTTTAAACCTCTCGACTAATGCTGCTTTCTACTGCTCGAACATCCGCACTACCTCCTCTTTGGTCTCTACAGTAAGCACCAGCTCGTTTGCACATAGCAGCTCCCAGATGACCCCTACTCCACACACTGTGGTCGCCCCTTCCATAACAAGGATGAATAATAGAGGACTCAGAGCTGATCCTTGATGTACTTCTACTCTTATAGGGAACAGTGCAGATTCTCCGCCATCTATCCTCACTCTTGATCCTGTGTTGTAACATTACCAGGTCCACCAGGTATTCGGATACTAATTGCCTTTTCAGGGCCCACGTGATTGCCTTTCTCGGTATCCGATCAAATGCCCTTTCAAGGTCGACGAACACATGGTACAGCTGTCTTTTCTTTTCTAGATATTTCTTTTGCAGCTTCCGTATGATAAAATAGCATCATCTGTTGACATTTCCACAAGGAAACTAAATTGGCCGTTTCCAATCTTAACAATTCTGCGTAGCCTGGTGTCTGAATATTTTCATACTGTCCGCCAATAGCTTAAGGCTTCTGTGTTTTCCACAGTCTAATGCGTCACCATAACCTTTATATAGGCTTATAGTAGTACTGTTTTTCCAGTTTTCTGGTATAGTCTTGTTCCTTATTACTCCTCAAAAGACAGCAGTCAACTCACAAACTCTTACACCTTCCAACGCCTTGAGCATCTCAGCTGTTATACCTAGTGCACCAGAGGGTCTCCCATCCTTCATCATTCTGATTGCTGTTTCCACTTCCTCCTCTTTAATGTATTTTACCGGTCCTTCTATTGCCTTGCACTCCTCAATTTGGTTTTCATATTCTTCATTCCAAAGCTCCTGGTAATATCTTCTCCATCTTTCAGCAATCTCCTCTTTTTCAACTAATATACATCCATTTTCATCTTTGAAGCTCTGAAAAGTTTTTTTCTAGCTTTTCTGGTGTTTAAATCTTCACTCCAACGACTCCACGCTTCCCTTTTTGCTTCAGCGACCCTTATATTTGCTTGCCTTCTCTCTACTTTGTAATTCTCGTTATCAATGGCTACGTCTCTTTTTAAAGGCAGTATTTCTCTCTGATAACATCTTGAACCATCACATGTCTCTCACTGCCTTTTCTACATGTATTTTCTCCACAGACCTCTTAACAAATTTACAGTAAATTCTCCTCCAGTTTTACACTGTCTCCAATGCACTTCTCTAATCTTCTTTCAAACTTTTCCTAACACCCCCTTCTGATTTATCAATTTCCATGGCTTTGTTCTTTTCCTTGCTTTATATGTTTTTCTACTAAAATGAGCTACTCGAATGCTCTTACGTACAGGTCTGTGCTGAGTGAGGCAATCCTCTCCCGGTATAGTATGGTAGAGATTATTCGCACCCTCTGCCCATCAAAGGGCCGTCAGGGACTGAAGCCCATTTTATTTGGAAGCATCTCATTGAGTTTTGGACCAAAGACATTTTCATTCTGGATGCCCTTCCTGATGGACATCACCCCCATTTAGCCGGACTTGGGACCGGCACAGAGCTAGCTTGACTTGCCTAATCCTCTGACTGGGTTATTCAACAATTAAGACACTATTATGAATGAACCTTTTAGTTATTTTTACAACCTTACCAATGCACCTTTTAACAGTTGTGGTCCCATCATCAGTGTATCTTATTATAACTCGTACATGACCATTAGTGTACCTTCTAAGAGTTCTGATATTACTTAACATACCGTATACCAATTCTGACTTCATTGTCAGTGTAGCTTTTGAGGAATTTGAACTCCATTACAAAGGTGGCTTTTTACAATATTTACACCCCTCTCCCCCAGCCCCCCAACCTAAAGACAAAAACAAGGGAAATAAACATCAGTATCGTACCTTTTTTGAATTGCAATTCTTTTACTTTTTTGTTTTACAGAGCTAAGCAAATTAAAGAGTCTGATTAATTTAGACTTCTCCTGCAACAAGGTATCCGTCATCCCACCAGCATTTCGACTTATAACCTCCCTCATCAATTTGGATTTGAAAAACAATCCTCTAACGTCTCCACCAGCGCAGGTAAGCCTTATTTGTTGGTTTTACCATCTTGAAGTTTCGAGTCTTTAAAGAAACATTTAGTTATTGATTGGTGAAGTAACACTTTAACAATTAGATCGACAGTAATATGTAATTTTGAAAAGATCAATAAAGATTTCCTTACAATAATCACATTTGGCGGTCGTCACCAAGAACTTGTGGTGCTCACTTAGTTGCACACAGATGTGATTAAAATCCAGGGGTAGTATTTGGTGATTGCTAGATAAGATTTGATTAGATAATTTGTTTTTGTGAGATACGAGAAATTTAAGTTCTGAATCAGAATGTGGTATTTCTGCTTAGAAGGTTGTTGAAACACGTAGTTGGGTCAATGTAACAGATTGGGGTCTTACAGGGTTAGGCGTTGGAATTTTTGGGATTTTCTCCGTCACTGTATTATGAACCGAGAGTGCCTGTATAGCATCATCATTTATTCTTTGGAAAACAGAAACATGGGTTTATAGTTAATGCAATATAGCATTCTTTTATTTTCTTGATCACAGTAACTTATACATTCTACCCTTTGTATTATTCTGTTTTATACCATTAATATATTTTGTATATACATACCTGTATATATACCATATTATATTTTCCATATTCTACACTATTTTACCACACAAAGCTAGATACACAGTACTGTGCATCAACACACCTTTTTTGTACCTCGGTGTTTTTGTTGATTGCAGAATTTCAACCCATGTAGGAAGTGATGATTTATACTTTAAATAGTGAATTTTGGTTTCTTATTCAATCAAGTAAAAGTTGACCCTCACATTTATGCCTCTAGTAGGCAGTCAAAAAAGTGGTTCTGAGTCGTTACCACCTCACCATGCTTATGTCATTATTTTTAACTTGACGCAAAGATTAAGTTGATGGCCATTTAGTATTGTTATGAAGCTAGGATTTCAGGAGAAAGAAAAGTTTGAATTTTTTAACCTCTATCTTATATTTGATGTTCCAAGTTAATGTTGTATGGCAAGAAAAAGACAAATATTTATCTGCGTAAATAAATTGTGGTTCTGTTAAGGGGTTGTTTTTTTTAGAATGTGTATTTCAGTACTCAAACATAAGTTTGTACAGAACACTACTAATGGCCGGCAATATACAACAGGCGTATGCCATTCGACACTAAAAAGCTTCTTTTTTTTTTTATTTGAAATAGTGCACTTTGTCATTTGTAAGAAATAGTGTAATCTATCAGTTTTGGTGCAATACAGAATTTTGTAACAGTTTAATCTCCTTGTGCACCAGAGTGTTTAATCGAGAATTTTGATGGATTCTTAGTTGATATTTTTTGCGTTTTGGCTAATTTAAGATTACCTAATTTTGCCTGATATTTTAAACGAGTGCATCGTTCGACTGACATTTTATTTACATTGATTAAATATACAGTTTACATGAAAGTGTTTATGTATTTTTCAGTTATATTTACACATAGATGTAAGCGTTTAACCGTTTAATCGTCAGGCTGACGATGTGAGAAGTATCTCTCGAAACGTAGCTCAGAAAAAGCTTACGACTCATGACATGATAAAGCGCTTACATCTATGGCTTCCTCTGAGTACATAAAGTTCAGAATTTTCAAGATATTTACACATGTATTGCGTTGTATTGTTCTATTATGTTATTTTGCATATTTGTTTTAGATATGCCTCAAAGGGCGTGTTCATATTTTCAAATTTTTGAGCTTAGCCGCTCAACAGCAAGAAAAGGTAAGTTCGAGATAATTACTGAACGGCAAAATTAAATGACGATATCTCGATGATGAACTATTTTTTCATCTTTATCAGATGAAAAATTAGTAAATAGTAAAAGTAGTTATAAATAACATTTTTCGATAGGCTGTTAAGCACAGATCATTAGATGTTATCACATTTCATGAATGATGTGAGCTATTTTTGTCGCCGAAGGCTAATTTCGTGTCATCATAAATAAGCATAATTTAATTACGTCAGTAGTAACGAAAAGGGGATCCTCTGACCTTTTTTGAAGGTTTATAATACGATCATACCTTCTGGGTTATTTTTTGTAAATAGAATTTATGTTTAAATTCGCAAGCAAGATCATGTATGTAATAATTGTAAACAACACTTGTAAATAATAATGAACAGTAAACTTAGATAATTGTAATGGTAAATAATGTTTTAACTACCTGTTGATAGGGATTAAAGACAACAACAAGTGAACATAACAGTAATAACAAATAAGAAAAGTAAATAAATGCATACAGAAAACAACAGATGTCAATTAAGCTGAACCGATAGTAAGAAAGGGAACAACAATTAAGCTGAACAGATAGTAAGAAAGGGAACAACAATTAAGCTGAACAGATAGTAAAAGGCAATAAGACAGAGCTGAAACTTCATCTCCATTTCTTGGTGATTGATTACTCAATTGTAAAAGTTGCCATGGACATTTTTTATGAAAATAAAGCGATGACAACAATAAAAATGCCTACGTTGGTGTCATTATCATCATTGTATATACCCAGGTTCTCTCCCATTTTAGGATGGTGTTTAATTTAATATAAGGAGTTAACTTATGAGAAGATCTCCTTACTCGAACTGTTGCCCTTCCTTTTTTTACGCTCATTTATTTCGCCCAGTTTCTCACTCCCCTTTCCCCTCCTAGCAGGTCTGACTTTGTCTTCCCATTCTCTCTTCCTCTTTTTCTTTAGTTTACCCGTTCTCTCTTACAACTTTTCTTTTTTCACAGCCCCATTCCTTCGTTCCCTGCTATCTGAAATTCTCTCTGCCTTTCCCCTTATAACATCCCACTTTTTTACATTTGCCACGTTCTTTCAATACCCGTACTTTCACTCCTCTCTCCCACCTCGCAACCCCTATTTCTACACTTTTCTCCCGCGCTTACTTCACTTTGCTTATCCTTTTTATTCACACTACTTTCCCTTTGTCTTTGTCCCCCATTTCTCCTTATTCTACTTTCACTCTCTTCTAACCTTACTTCTACATTGTTTCAATATTCTCTTCTCCCCTTTTTCTTTCCCCTCTTTTTTCTTAAACTATTTTTCATGTCTTCCCTTTGTTCCACTTATCCTTCCCTTATTTGCTTCTTTTCCCCTTTTTCTCGTTCTTTCCCTTTTCCTTTCTCTTCCTTTTTTTTTGTCTCCGAAATCCTTCCTACCTCTATTGCCCACCCAATGACATTATTAACTTTTCTCCCTTTTGCTTTGTGAAAGTATTATGCTTTTTGTGCCATAGTTTATTAATTTCGGGTATTTTTGTATCCTTTTTTAGCGTTGGTCAATTGAACGAGAAAGGAAATACAGAAGATCGCCCTCCTCTAGCAGTATCTCGAGTAACAGGTAAGTCTAGAATCAGTGATAGCTTTTGGTGGTAAAACAAATTGTAAACTAGAAACTGGAAGGTTTGAGACACGAAGTTACATATTAAAAGAAGTATTTTACTCTTTAATGAGTAATATCGTTAACTTGGTACAAAGCAAAGCATAGCTTATAAAATAGATTTGGAAACAAGTTTAAAAGGTGGCTCTTAGATCCGAAGCAAATGAGGTGTCGCAATGTAGCTGTTGTTCATCATAGTTCTTGTTTTGTTTTTTTGTTTGTCAGTGGGGACCACCAGTATCTTTTCGGTTGTGTATCCGTAGCTTTGTGTCATTCAGGGGTAGCTTATTTTGCCTCTAGCGAAGTATTCTTATTTTTTTTTCTCATACCAAGCATGCTAAACTCTTCACCATACATTTTCGACCCCGTTATCCATGTATTTATCTTCACTTCCTGGTTTTTTTTTCCTCTTCACCATGGAAGTGTAAATTTTTTGTAGCGTGTGGAGCGCTAACCATAATCTTGGCAGGATTATGACTTCATTGCGATCAACAGGTGTTGTCATAGTGTTTTCATATCGAATTTGTTATCTTTATCTAAAGGATTGCTTAATTTATTTATTTTATTTTTGATTCATATGATCATTGCCATATCTGTGCCCCACTGGCATCGTCAACAACAGCACCTTCCATATCAAGAGCTTTTACGTCATTGTCTTCGTGTAAGGTGTTGCAAGGTGTTTCAAGGCGTTGCCAGTGTTTCCCATTTTGTTTATTTTTTCAGTTCTTCTACCTTAAGGCTTGTTTTCACAGAGCTGCATTTTCCGCTGGAGCGGAAAATGCTTACGAGCTTTTTTATTGCGCATGTGCATTGCGTTAAAAATATCGCTGGACAGGCGATTTTTTATGCTCACGAGCTGCTCGTGAGCATTTAAAAAAAGTAGAACTAGTTCTACTTTTTTAACGTATTTTTTTCCGCCTGAGTCTAAGAACCAATGATAGTTCAATATTTGAGACATTACGTAATCTTGTATTGTATTAACATTTTTGCACGGTCATAAAAAAATATAATATTTCCAGATAACAAAATGGCGGCGAATAGGTATGTCGCGACAAGTTTAGACGAGGATGAAGAAAAAGAGGATATCAATTATAATGAGGAAATTTATCAAAGATTCTTAAAGGAACAAAAGGAAGCAGAACAGAAACATCAACAGAAGAAAATAATAACGATAGATACCTCAGCCATTTCATCTGCCAGTTCTGGTATCGTACATTATCAACAACAACAAAACTTGTGCATCGCCACTTGATAGGTACCATAATGTTATACAAAGCCTTTCACTTAGTCCTGTAACATCGCGAATTCTAGATGATTTCGAAATAAAAGGAGCAACCCACGAAAGAAGTTCTTCGAATCGCCTAGGTAGCATTTTGAAGGCTTTGAAGAAATATTCAGTGTCAAACAGCATTAAATCCTGCACCAAAACCTTATATAAGCCTTTATTTCTTCTCTCCTGAAATAGCTTTCTCACCCAAAATTTCATTGAATTCCATTCTGAGGGCGTCTTTGTTTACGACACAATAATACAAGCAATATTAAAATAAATTTTTGCTTTTGAAGCAAGAGAAACCTCTTGTTTATAGCTGCCATGTTTGTTCACATGAAAACGTGCCAAGAAAAAAATACGCTGTGTGGAAATGGCTTGAGGCTCAGGCGGAAAAAGCTCACGCGCATTTTCCGCTACAGCGGAAATTGCAGCTCTATGGAAACAAGCCCTTACCTGTAGAGTCTTCGTTCGTTGTTTGCATGCGAAGAAACAGTTTAAGAGCTTGTACAAAATTTCACTGTACACGCTTAAATTTTCTGCCTGTCAGAGACGTTGTTCTTAACAATGTTTGTTTGGTGGCAGCGTAAAGTAGAGAACGGGACTAGACTGACTACCATCGCTCGCTCCGAAAAACCTGTCAGATCTTCGCTTCCCTTAGAACTTATTGTTACTGCAATAGGGAGCATTGACATTCGTTGTGGGAGGCAGATTTTTGTCTGGTATCCTATCTTGTTTTCTATATAATGTAAACATGGTAAGGACGCTGCAGTAAGATCACACAAACACAATGATATTTTATCAGGAGTTAATTGGGAACAGTTACGGGAGAAGGGCTGTGTTTAATCGATTGAAAATTGGTTGAGATTTTAATAAACTACCCACGCTAAGCTTTATTCTTCATCATTACAGTTACCTGGTCAAAAGATGATAATGGCTTTCAAGTTTCATTGGAAACATGCCTTGGTAATACAATGTATAATAGCCCAGGCAGATGGTTCCTTGTCAGCCACGATAGCTATATATTTTCTATCGGAATCAGCATTGTGGTGTAATGCTCAGTATATCTTTTTGCCATTTGCCTTACCCAAGGATGATCGACGTTCTACAGAACAATGTATGAAAAATCGATCTGTTTCTCCCAGTTCATTGGGGAATTCACTTGATAGTGCAGTGCCAGGTCCTACCATTACTGTATTTACATGGACGACGACTATTTTGTTATCCACTTGATAAAGGTTTACAAGGTGGAAACGTCTTGTTTTTTCTTTTATTGTTACAGGCATTAGAAGATAGTTAGTGCAGTCATTTTGATACCATGGTCAGTGATTTTCCTTCTTAAATGCCAGACCACCAAGCTAAGATATCAAGAAGTAATTTGTGAAAGCTATGTCACAGAAGGAAATTTCCCAGCAGAACTGGGGATGGGGGTCAATTTTCTAGTTTAGTACGCAGAATACCTTTCGAAGATGTGTACCAGTACATTTTATAGGCCATAAATTGTTGGAAACTCAGGATACAAGAGACATCCATGTGAACATTTTGTCATTTATTTATTTAAACCTCGCATCAAACTCAGCCATGCACAACACCATTTCTTGCATAATGCCACCAGTCGAATTGTGAACTTCAGGTTCAGGGAAAGCTTGTGAAACGGCAAAGACGTATTTTGCATCGCACAAATTGGTTACATGTTGTGAACGCGCGGTGACTTACGAATTGAGGAACTGTATTCAACCAGAACCTCTAGACGTTTCTAATAAAATTTGGATCCGATCTACAGATACGATGTATTCTGTTTTAAATATTATGAAGTAGAAATAGAAATGGTATTTTGGTGTAGATGCTTAAATTGTGTGTCCAGCCTGCTGACATTCACTTGCAAATGGTTCTTCATTGTTGTTACCGTATCTAGAAGAATGGAGTGATTTTTATAGCCAGCCCGGGAAAGTTTTTACTCCGAATCTGACATTGGACTACAATAATATGTCGGCAGCGCAGTTATAATGCAGTAGTTATCTCAATTTGGATTCAGCTAGCTGGAAAAAGTCAGGATTATCACAGAACGTTATTGGTTAGCGTCAAGTTCGCTTTGGATATTAGGTTTGTTCATTTGATAGATTTTGAAGCGCACCAAAAATTGTAAGGGCTTCAGCTCCAAAGTGAATAACAACGCGGTACTGAAGCTAATCAGATTTTTGAACAATCGTGAAAGCGACCATTACATCTTCCGTACAATATTAACTGAAGACGCACCCTCCAGAGTACCAAATATACAGTACGAAATATTCAGTTAATGAAAAATGCTTTCGAATCTCTACCAATATATTTGAATTGGGCTCCAAAGTTACAATTTTAGGGACATGCTTTTGGAAATGTACCGTTGTAAACTCCTTTAAATCCGGGTCGCAAAGGTTAAGCAGTGCCGTCACACTGGACGTATGGTTAACAACAATCCCACCCTGGCATTTGAATAAAATGAACAGCCTGGGCATACGTGAATTCGCGTTAAATTGTATGGCATGCTTCTACTCAGATTTCATTACAATATAGAATGTTTTCCCCTTCCGTCATCCAATAAATGTTTGACAACAATTTTTGAACAGTTCCGTCATATTTGTCGTGCATTTAACATATTTTCTAGCCTAGACTTATGTCATTTGGACAAGACATGCGCGCAGTTCCATATCAGTACTTTCTTTGATAGGGCATTAATACACAGGAAGAAGGGGTACAGACATTAAGGGTAGAAAAAGAAGCAAAGGAGAAGTAGAATAGGTCGAGAAACCTTTAAATTGACTCTTGCGATTTTTATGTGTTTTCAATAAAAGCAAAAAGGTTTACTTAATTCCAGGGGGAATTCAGAAATCACAAAAGTTATACTTTTAGCAAAAGTTTCGCGAAGTTATGATATTCTGTTATCGTTTTTGGATTTCTGAATCAACTATTTATTTGTATCAAACAGGAATTTTAATGCGTATACAATGGTGAGTTGTGTGGATCTTTTATTGATAGAAAACAATTTTTTCTGGCAGCTTACAGGATGACATTAAACTTAACCACATTGACGAAAGGAGAGAACTTTCAACTGGAATGGATGTAGTGGATTCAAGGGGAATTAGAAGTGCCTTACCTGAGGTATTTATATTTTTTTCTGGTTTAAGGTCCAAACTACCATTTTCTACATGAATATCTTCATGATTATTTCATTGAAGTTGTTGTTAGTTGTTGTTTTTGTGAACCTTCGGACCACTTAAAATAGCAAAGGGACATGTTTGTACCTGCGGAACGAGTAATATTTTAGTTTCCATATTATTAGAAACCATTTAAAGATTCTTTAGCATATCCCAGGACCTTATATTTACTAATTTAGAAGATCAATTAACAGCCCCTTAAGAATATGTAAGTAATTACTTATGTTGTGTGCCACAGCGTAAATATCAAAAATCGGCCCACCTTTAGGTCACTCGTGGAAACCTCTATTGTTCCTGTGCCAAATTTGACTCCAAAATGTGTAGAAATCCTCGAGAAGTAGGAAAACGCATATGCACAGCACAAATATTATATCGATAAAATAAAGTTATTGGAGGAAGTTTTTTTGAATTTCTTGGAGATTATTGGTGGAGAGCATCGAGCATTTATCGTGTTTCTTTTTTAGGGGTAGAGAGGGGCTTAGAAGGAAATTACAGAATAACCGAAAATAATTGGAAAAACAGCATTTGTTTAAGTGGTACAGAAAACAGTACATTGGAGAGTCTGTGAGTCGGGTTTTGCTTTTTGAATAAGCAATAAGTGGCTATTAAATATAACGTTCATTTTGGTCGATAGCAATTTCGCTGGCACTCCACAGGACCAAAAGCGCCAGAATAAAAAAACTGAAAACGAAGATGATCGAGAAATCCCGCCAAAGTTTTTTGAAGAAGGTCGTAAGGCAAGACTCACTAATGTTGCACACTCATTTGGTGGTACCCTCGTTGACTTGAAAGATTTTCATCTGTATAGGGAACATTTTAGAGCGATCCAAAACCCACGACGTAATTCAGACATTGTCAGCAGACCTGATAAAGGAACTGCAGTGGTCATATTAAACAAAACCAACTACGTAACCAAAATAACCGACTTCATTAATGATGAAAGCAGATGAAAGCAGTGTCTTGGCCCAATTAAAGAAAGTGACCACATTGTGCCCAAAGTGAACGCAAAACGTAAAACCGTTTTTGTTTCACCTCGATGTTTATTAAAGAATTAGACCATCTGGGTCTCAGCGCCTTAGAATGTATGGCCTACCCAAAATTCACAAGTTTGGTGTTCCCGTCCGGGCCTATTGTGTCGATGATTTGCACTTCCCATAGTTGACAACATTGCTCTCCTTTATCTGTCAACCAGTGCTAGATAAAAATTTTCTACTTTTTGTGTGACACTTTCACATTTGTTAACAAAATATAAAATGCTCTCTTTGATCCAGAAAATGTTGTGCTTTGTTCTTTTGATATTAAAACTCTATTTACCAACGATCTGTAAGACATTAAAATTTGTTCTTAAATACTGTACCATGAGGACATCAGGTCCTCCCTTATTCCAAAAGATGTTTTTTGTAGAACTAATAAATTTTGCTGCATAAAAGGTTGAATTTAGTTTTTAAAATATTATGTATCTTGAGATCTAATATGCTGGAGGGAACCTTTCTAATTGCTGGAGAAGCAAAATCTAATATTGCCCTTCTAGTTTTATCTCTAAATAAACCCATTCATCAAATATAAACTGAACTTATTAACTGTTAAATGATTGACTAGAGTAATATCATTTACAGTTTGATTTTGGTATTGGTCATAATAAAATTGTTTTATTTGGGTATGAAAGCCACGCTTGATTGTTTAACTTGACCAGAATTCATTTTTACACTTAGTTATTGCAAAAATATAGATAAAACACTTAATATGTGTGACCCCTGATGAAAAATGGGGTTTTACGGAGGTGCCCCTGTTGTAGCAGTTTTTTGAAAACTGTTTAACCGCGAAATTTTCACAATATTTATGGCCCAGAAATAGATAGCGCAAGACCCATGGCACAGGAAAAAGCGTGGGGTATTGTTTTGTTTTGCACTTTTTTCTGATATCATTGACGTGTATCGATGCAAAAAGTTATTTTGTTTGTTAATATAGGCTCATGGTAGTTGTTTTAATGGATTAGCGTAAGGATATATGGCATACGTACTGAAAGTTGTTTTATCAACTGAGCAGATAATGGCCTAAAATCTACTCCTGTTTATATAATTTGTACATTATAGGAAAGAGAAGGATACTTCTACGACTATTACGATAAGCTTGACCGACATACCATTGCTGACGGATATACAGGAGAACAGGATGTGCAAAGGCGAAGAGGAGGTAGCAGTGGCAACGTTTCATTACCTGCTCGAGCTACAGAAGCAATAGATCAGGTAGGTTACTTGCGATCTATCTAAAAGGGAAAAAGACCCTTCATATCAGAGGGTTTTTATAGTTGAAATTTAATGAACTGAATAGATATAGTAGCAAGGTAGCAACTCCTTGATTTATTTTCCATTTACTTCCTTGGAAATTGGAAGTGTTACTGGCGTCACTAGTAGAACTAATACTTGTATAGATGTAAAATGTGAATGTTAACTATAAATGCATAAAACTGTCTGTCATGGCAACTGAAGTGTGATTAGTAAGGGTGCTCTGGATGTCATAGACATCGAAAGGCTTAAATGTCACCTTCATGAAGTAGTAGGGAGACACCCTTTTGTGGGGTCAATTAGAATATGCCATAATAAGAGTTAAGAAGGAAAAAGAAAACAGCGGAGGCAAAGTCCAGCAAAGTAGNCTCTATTTACCAACGATCTGTAAGACATTAAAATTTGTTCTTAAATACTGTACCATGAGGACATCAGGTCCTCCCTTATTCCAAAAGATGTTTTTTGTAGAACTAATAAATTTTGCTGCATAAAAGGTTGAATTTAGTTTTTAAAATATTATGTATCTTGAGATCTAATATGCTGGAGGGAACCTTTCTAATTGCTGGAGAAGCAAAATCTAATATTGCCCTTCTAGTTTTATCTCTAAATAAACCCATTCATCAAATATAAACTGAACTTATTAACTGTTAAATGATTGACTAGAGTAATATCATTTACAGTTTGATTTTGGTATTGGTCATAATAAAATTGTTTTATTTGGGTATGAAAGCCACGCTTGATTGTTTAACTTGACCAGAATTCATTTTTACACTTAGTTATTGCAAAAATATAGATAAAACACTTAATATGTGTGACCCCTGATGAAAAATGGGGTTTTACTGAGGTGCCCCTGTTGTAGCAGTTTTTTGAAAACTGTTTAACCGCGAAATTTTCACAATATTTATGGCCCAGAAATAGATAGCGCAAGACCCATGGCACAGGAAAAAGCGTGGGGTATTGTTTTGTTTTGCACTTTTTTCTGATATCATTGACGTGTATCGATGCAAAAAGTTATTTTGTTTGTTAATATAGGCTCATGGTAGTTGTTTTAATGGATTAGCGTAAGGATATATGGCATACGTACTGAAAGTTGTTTTATCAACTGAGCAGATAATGGCCTAAAATCTACTCCTGTTTATATAATTTGTACATTATAGGAAAGAGAAGGATACTTCTACGACTATTACGATAAGCTTGACCGACATACCATTGCTGACGGATATACAGGAGAACAGGATGTGCAAAGGCGAAGAGGAGGTAGCAGTGGCAACGTTTCATTACCTGCTCGAGCTACAGAAGCAATAGATCAGGTAGGTTACTTGCGATCTATCTAAAAGGGAAAAAGACCCTTCATATCAGAGGGTTTTTATAGTTGAACTTTAATGAACTGAATAGATATAGTAGCAAGGTAGCAACTCCTTGATTTATTTTCCATTTACAGTGTTTTTTTTGTTAGTTCTGATAGCTGAAAGTGAAAGTGAAATCCAACAACTTTTGAACAAATTCTACATAAGAAAGTCAAAAGAGTTAACCTTCCAGGGCAGCTGACACCTTCCTTGGAAATTGGAAGTGTTACTGGCGTCACTAGTAGAACTAATACTTGTATAGATGTAAAATGTGAATGTTAACTATAAATGCATAAAACTGTCCGTCATGGCAACTGAAGTGTGATTAGTAAGGGTGCTCTGGATGTCATAGACATCAAAAGGCTCAAATGTCACCTTCATGAAGTAGTAGGGAGACACCCTTTTGTGGGGTCAATTAGAATATGCCATAACAAGAGTTAAGAAGGAAAAAGAAAACAGCGGAGGCAAAGTACAGCAAAGTAGGATAACATAGTTGGCAACGCTAAGCAACAAGTTACCTCTTGAGAACGTTGAATACACGAGGAGTACGTAAAATTCATATGTGCAGAGCTTCTGTTTATGTGAATCCAACTATGAAGTTTCATAGAATCATTCAAAGAATTCACAAATAAGGGAGTTGAAGTTAAACGCCGTGTTTTACTCATGTACCTTGCTGATTGCATAAGTTATAACACTGATCGATATCTTTTCATTGCATTCTTATGACCAACGCCTTGATTTGTATTGAAATGAATAGTCTTCAAATAAAAGCTTGATTTGCCTACGTTGCAGTTTTACTTTATGGGATGGCAAAATAGCACTGAAACAGTTAGTTGATATCTCTGCATATATTGAGAAAACGTATTGACTAATTTTGGTTTTGTGGGCTTTTACTCCATGAAAATAGTTTTGCAACCACCGGACTAGAATAACAGTGCTTGCGATTTGAATCCAACCCATGGAACCAGCTATCACATTTGATCAATGTGCCATCTCGTCCTCAGTATTCACAGATTTGTATTCCAAACATTGACATCAGAGACTTAATTTTTATTTTTTCTGATTTTTACAGACTATTTATATTCATTACTACTCAAAGCCATTAGTTCTACCTCATGAATCTGCGCAACTTGCTGGCTTGGAAAAATGAGTCCGTTATGTTTATCTGAAGTTGTTTCTTATGGAGCACTCTTTGAACCCCGGGTTTCAGGCTGATACAACTGTTGAGTAGATAATGTGAATTTTGAAATTTTTGTTTAATGTAATGTTTTTTTTACATAAACAAGAAGATCTTTTTTGCATTTTTTGTATTCATGTTATTTGCAGCATTTTTAAAAGGAAAGTTGTGAAAATTTTCTGAACCGGACGTTTTTATTACTTGATTTTGAAATAAACACACCGTGTTGTATGATGGTGGTCCACACTGGATTGCGTAGTGATATCCACATCTTGAAATAAAAGAATATCACGCATCTAATCAACACAGATACTATTTATACTTGTTTTCAAGCAAGTTTATGTTCAGTTTGATTGTGACAGTAATGCTACTTTTTTGTTAACGTTTTTTTTTCTCTGAGAACCCAAATACATTTTCAGAAATATTACAAATGGTCTGAAGAATCCACACCACACAATTATTCACTCAGAATCAACATTCTTGTTGATTAATTCCTCTCCAAAACCGCACTCAGAAATATTCAATCTTGACAGTCTATTTAGAAAGAGTCACTGGAAAGAATGCTCTGAAAAAAATACCGTTTTGTGAAACCCGACTTTAAGGAAAGGCACTGGAGAAAACACCCCTTGAAAATTTTCTCGTCAGACGAAAGAACTTTTAAACGACTAGTTTCTAAAGATGCTTCTTACTGCAATTCACTCAGTTAAATTGCCCCTAAAAATGATGCCATTAGATGTTCCTCATTAGCCAAAAATTGGCCGTAAAATATCCTCCAAAGAGAATTCATTCCAAATCAAGACTGTTGTTTATAAATGCTTTTCGAAAAAGCAGTACCCCCCCTAAAGGCAATTCACTGTTAATGTTCGAAGAATAAAAGTAAAGGTGAGGGGTGCCCACCAGAGGAAAGTTGCATTTAGTTGTGAATAAGAGTTGTGCTAATAGATGTAAGGAATGAGAGGAAAGCATTTTAAGACAACAAGACCACATATGGAGAAAGGAGGCCGTTAATTGAATAAAAATACATGCATTGTTTGTGTTGATTGCTGATGTCAGAACAGAACAGTTAATCATTCCAGTCCATGGGCATGGATGGACCTGAATTCCCCCCCCCCTCCCAGGTTGTTTTCTTAATTTGACGAACGAATGTTTCACATTTTGGACGATAAATTATGTCACGTTAAAAAAGGAAAAGGTTACAGTAGAAGACAATTTATTGTGTTAGCATTATTCGGCCACGAAAACGCTGGCACCAGTATCTGTCTGAATACCTTGCAGAGAAGGGCACCACCTGGCAAGAGGTCAACGCGACTGAGCTCTACCTCGACCTTGGCAGATGGTCATCCCTGACGCTTCCTCGCTGACAGGCAACCACCTACTCTGGAGTCCGGTGAGAAGAAGCATTATTAAGGATAAGAGGATCTTTTATTCGAAAGGCTCCTGCAGATTGACTGGGTAAATCTTTGGTTCAAACCTATAATTTCCACCTGTTTTGACCAAAAAACCCCAGTTACTGGTTATGTTGAGCTCTTGTTTACCCTGCGTATTGGGGGTGATACAGTTGTGTGAGAAGATTGAATCATGGGTTTACCACAGTATTAGTTAGTGGTAGTTCAGTGGTAACTGAAAGCTTTTGGNGGCCTGAATCCCCCCCCACTCCCAGGTTGATTTCTTAATTGACTAACGAATGTTTCACATTTTCGACGATAAATCATGTCACGTTAAAAAAGGAAAAGGTTACAGTAGAAGACAATTTATTGTGTTAGCATTATTCGGCCACGAAAACGCTGGCACCAGTATCTGTCTGAATACCTTGCAGAGAAGGGCACCACCTGGCAAGAGGTCAACGCGACTGAGCTCTACCTCGACCGTGGCAGATGGTCATCCCTGACGCTTCCTCGCTGACAGGCAACCGCCTACTCTGGAGTCCGGTGAGAAGAAGCATTATTAAGGATAAGAGGATCTTTTATTCGAAAGGCTCCTGCAGATTGACTGGGTAAATCTTTGGTTCAAACCTATAATTTCCACCTGTTTTGACCAAAAAACCCCAGTTACTGGTTATGTTGAGCTCTTGTTTACCCTGCGTATTGGGGGTGATACAGTTGTGTGAGAAGATTGAATCATGGGTTTACCACAGTATTAGTTAGTGGTAGTTCAGTGGTAACTGAAAGCTTTTGGAACTTCAGTTGAGGAGGGGTGCTTTCTAAGCCTGAATTTGGATGTGAAGATTAGTTGTTCAGGAGGAAATATCAATGAAGAAATACCAGCAATGATTCCGGAGTAGAGAAACGTAACGGACAGAAAATAAGAGTAAAGTAGATCCGGATTGAACATATTATTACAGATGGTGGACTTGAAATGCAGAAGGAAGAATGGAAGGTAAATGACCAAAGAGAAATATAAGGTATCAGTGATTGAATTAATTGGAGAATAGAACATTAGGTGAAATGAAAAAAGGGGTTAGGGTCAAACGTTTTGGAAAAATGGACATGAGAACAATTCTGTCCCCGACTCTACCGAAAAATGATGGTGATGATGATGGTGACAATGTGTGAGTGAGTGAGTTAATGTGGAGACACAGTGAAAACGATTTATAGCGCAGCGTCTTGTCGGATATGGAGACAAAGACCAGCCATTTGTCTCTTACTCATTGGAGTGAAATTTACAGGTTAAAAAGAGGACCAGACTTTGAAAACAGAGAGTGTTTTATCAGTGTAAAAAAAACCTAGCGTTAACCATCATGTCAACGTCTCTGCGGCAGTTGGTTTTGGGATTAAATAAGATATTCGGTAATAACGTTTGCTTCCCTTGATTGGTAATTTCCTGGATAGGGTAGTAGGAAAGTTACTTTGGTTTTTGGAAAAGAAGAGAAGACCAGATTTACGATCGCACGATTTTATCGAAGACGTGTTACACCAAAATACCCCAAGAGTGCTAGTTATTTAGTCACAGAATAATACATTATAAAAACTTCATATCAAAAGTGAAAGTGATACTAGAGGAGTATAATCATCCCATTGATCAGTGAATAAAATTAATTATTTTAATGGGTTTTTATAGTTTCTCTAATAGAATTTTCTGTGCAGTTTGATTTCACTTAAAGTAATGTAATTCTCTTAAACAGTAATTGTTAATTGTTCTAAAGTGCCCAGGTTATGCCTTCCATTTCATGTTAGCTTTGGGCCATATATATATATATATACATTCATATGCATATATACATATATAGATGTACTGAATACATAAATACTTATATAAAAATGTGTTTTTATAGTATGTAGTTAAACAATAGTATTTATTTTTACATAAAGCAGATGCAAATTCGGTCCATCGGAAATTCTTTTAGCAGGCTTTAACAGGGTTTGAAGAAAACACACGTAGCATTATGAAATGAATGCATCTTTCTCTTGGTGTAACTTTTCTTGCCATTTTCTCTGTCAGCCAGTTTAGTTTAGGTTTAGATCAGTAGATAATGAATGTAAGAAATGTGATACATCATGTAATTTGGTGATTTTCTGTCTTAAATAAAAGGAATAAATATTAACGTAAAATTCAAAAGGAATAATTTGAAATAAAATGAAAGTGTATCGCATCCCCAAAATTTACAATTTCACATAATTTTAAGCACTTTTGTGGATGGAGCAAAACATATTTGAGATTTCTAATTTTTCGATAAAATGTCAAGTCAGAATTAATTCGAACAATGCTAAAAATAGTACATTGCTTTTAGTGTTGTTCAGTACAAATCTTGGTGCAGCATACATCCTGAGAAGATGATATAGGAAAGGGCTTATTATCATTGTGATGATGTCTGAATTTGACATTGGCCAGAAAGATTTTAATTGAAGGTTTATGAACAGATTGTAAATACATCAGTTTAAATGGATAGAGTGATTTGAATGTCTGACAGTACTTTCAAATGTAATAGTAAGCGTGAGAAGAGAACACCTATTACATCAACAAAGTATAGTCCATCACAAGGAGTACCAGAGGATAGATGCTGTTATAAAGTAGAAGTTTATTAGAGACTTGTTGAGAAGTAGTTCCCATTTCATAATCGATATACTATTTGAGCATGATAGATAGTGGAGTGAGCTTGTATTTTGCCTGAGACATGTGCTTTAATTATCCATTTATATACTACGTACTGTCATATGCGCAATCCATCTTTGCCAGGCGACCAGGGATTTATTTCGTGTTATATGTTCTTAATGCTTCAGAAGTCGGTATGGGCAAAGGACATTCACCCGTCCCTGTACATGTATTTCACCTGTGATATTTTTATTCTCCCTGGTCGCCTATGTAGCAAGGGACAAGAGTACAGATTTAAACTGTTATCACGTTAAGTATTGCTACCGCATTCAGATGTTATTCTTAAAAACATATGAATACACATAGTTATAATATATTCCTTTATCAGCCCCTGTTTAATGGCACTCATTAAAGAATGGCTGACTAGATTTAATCAATCAATAATGGATAAGCAGTTTGCAAATAAATTAATACATTTAAACACCGTTCGCATTTGTAAATTACTTTTCTTCTTCTTTTGTAAACATACACTCAAAAACATACTGTTATAAAAAGTGATCGTCACAAAACAGATTTTTATATGAGATATATTGCCCCACCTTTATTGTCAGCTTGGCTATTATTAACGGAAGCGATTTTGGAGTTTAAGGAATCAATAGGCTGTCACTATTTAGGCATGACTGACGCAGGGATTTTTATCGGCATTCAGTTGCGAGAATTGGGGGGTAGCATTTATCACAGGCTTTGTTTGACGTAAGAAGAGCCGGATTTTGTTGGGATAGCAAACGGTATTTATTACCTTGCAGAGAAATTCTGAAATATTCAGTTTATAACGCGGTTCTCCTGGAACCAGATATACCCGGAATTATCCCGAAAATGTCGCAAATGAGGAATTGGGAAAAAAGGTCTAATTTGAATCGTGATGTATTCTGGAAGGTTTTCCTGTTAAAGAAGTGTTGCGTTGCTTATTATGGTTGTTTTTGGTACAGAGAATAAAGCTTGATTCTCTTGCGAGGTGGATGAGTTTTATATTTCTTTGACTTAAAAAGGTGATCGAGTCTATTTACAATTCATGAGAGGCTTAACACATATTTTTTGGCAGTAGTATGGTACTAGTGAAAAGGTCATTTCAGTGCTTTGGAGGAAATAGACCGGATATTTAGATCAACCATTCTGTTTTCATTCAGAGATGCTCGTTTGTTACCAAAGGATTTCTTGTTTTTTTATTGAAACCCGATGCTGGATGTTGAGAATGTTAACGAATTTGAAACAAAATACTAGATTCCGCGTGTTGCTTGATGTTGGCACTGCTGAATAGACAGTAAAGTTTCGCGAAACGCAGGAAGTAACCTGCCTGGTTGATGGAAAGAAGGCTAGAAAGTAATGCTATTGAGATTTGAGGTTTTGTAAAGAACTGACCTTAAATTTTTTATATGGAACTGTCTTACGTTCATTGTAGTCAAGTGATACTCTTAATGCCGGTTATAGAGAACATGGTTTTTCAGACGCCGAGCGATAGTTACTAATGGTTTACGGTTTATGTCTGAACTCCTGTCATGGAATGTACGTAACGCCCGGTTTTTGTCCGTGTTTTTTCTCTTCTTTCTGTTTGTGGTATCCTTATAGAATGTCATTCTATGTTTGTCATCACCAAGTTTGGAAATAGTTCTATTGGTAATGATTTTCCTTCAGTGGGCAACAACCCGTTTCTGTATTGGTTTTATTTGTTAGGAGAAGAGAGGAAGCTTCGTTAACTCTTGCATTGCCTTGAACATTCCCAATGCAATGTATGTACAAATTGGTGAAGAACCCTGAGACAGTACTAGGTTTTACTTGACCATGGGCTCTGGCAAGCGAAACCAGTATGTTGTCGTTATTGCTAGTTAATCTACATTACTATATCATAGAACTGGTGAATTATCCACTTTCTGCCAAAGTATAGTATACTATCGTTTCAATTTTGCTGAATTTCGAAATTCTTGGACAATGGAGAAGCCATTCGTTTTTCTTGTGTTGAAGGTCGGTGGTCATCAGCACTGTAATCCTGTTGGTGAAATACGATGCCACGCAAATATTTGTATAGGTGGCTTCTGACTTCAAATATGTATGGCATCGTTGATACACTGCAGCCTTTCCTTTCATTCATTGGACCTGGCATATATTACTTCTGTTGACATAAGATGGCAAAATTGAAACTACTTTTATTTATCTCGGCAGGTAATAATGAGCTTGCGCGTCGCATTTTTCTTGATTTCTAGAAAAATTGGAATTTTTTGTATTTCTTTGGATTCTGATTCTGATTGTTTTTGCTTGTTTGAAACGATGAGTTTTAAATATTGGGTTGTGATTTCTACAGGAGTGTTTTTTAAATTTACCTTTTCGTGTGTAACAGGTGTTCAGTTTTTACTTTAATGTGAACGTTAGACCGAAAAGAAAACGATTTGTTTGACCACATGCTGTGTTCTCTTTTTAGCTTGTCAGAAGACTCTATCGCCTCATAGAGGACAGTAAGTTAACCCAGAGATCTATTAGTGACTTTCTCAAACTATCTTGTCTCTGGCAACTGTACATAGTCCTTAATTATTAATATACCTGTCACGATTACGGACATTGTTGATATGCTTATGATTGTTAAGCGCACCTGTCAAGTTAAATGATATACGTATTTTGAATCTTTGTATTTTTTGACTTCTTCGAATGCTACACATTGTTACACAAAGGGCCACCACTTGACGCTCACTATCGGAAGAGACCAACCATCGCAAGAAGCCTACCAGTTATCTCTTTTTTTCCCTATTTGTCTTTGTAAATTACACGTTTGAGCTAATATTATGACATTTTCCAATGGCTTACGTTAAGACTTCTCTCCCCCATGAAATTGGATCAAGGTTTCCTGTTAAAGGATATTGCATTTTTGTCCAGAAATTTCATATGCCTTTTTAATGTCGGTACAAGTCGGGTTCCATCATACCTGAATAAACGATTAGCACTGTTACTATAAATTTTATTTAGCAAAGAATACCTGAATTGCCCTTTGCAGATCTTCACTTAACAGTCATACCTTAAATATTTTGAATAATAATTTCGTATGTTATATGTTAATCAAGAGTTTAACTAGTTTTTTTAGCTCTTAAAGAAGGGACATGGCTGACTCGTTTTTCAGCCAGTCAGCCAGCCAGCCAGCCAGCCAAAGCTTTAAATTACATAACATGCAACATCTGTTGAGATACCCCATGGTTAAATACGCAGCGTTCGCTACTAAACATTAAGCATGACAACTAAACCCATATCATTGACTTTCACACGATTTCAATCCTCATGGAGATGGCACTACAAGAATCTTATTATCTTGATCCTGTATCAACCAACATTCTAAGGCTCATTCCCCTATCTGTTGTTTTTCAGATCAGATATCAGAAGATTGCTGATAGTATTCTGAATGAACTGGTCAAGGATAGAGATGTCGTTTTTATCCTAATAATTCTCCTTGGTACTTTCCTCATGACTTGGAGAATCAGCGTCAAAGTTGCTCTTAACATTAGTTGCTCAGCAATATTAACTAAAAAGATGCTGCAAATTGTTGATTCGTTGACGGACCGACAAACTGGAGGAAACAATTCAGTAAAGGACCAACTACTTACAATTATGACCACTGTTATTGTCTTGGTTGCCGGAAATTTTTTTCTATAAATCCACGTTCAGTTGAACTGATTATGAAAACTGCAACATAGAAAGCACTGCATTCAGTTCACAATGAACTGACCCCTACATTTTCAAGAAACATGATGCATTTATAGGTAATTAAAGTGCTAAGACTAGGTATAACCTAACCTCTAAAATATTTGATTATTAAAAGTAAAAAGAACTATTTAATAAATGTCATTAAAGTTGTTTTTAAAAAGACATTTTTGTTATTTTTATCGTGTCGTTTATTTTTATTAAAAAGGCGAAAGACACAGTCCCAAGTTGGAATTCGTAAAGTTTTCTGGAAATTAATTTCCTGTAAAGGGTCTTTAATATCAGACAATAAATTGAGTACCATGAAAAGAGTCTTTTTTTCAATTGTCCTGTGATACACATGATCTTCAACCAGAAATTAATCTCATATGGACACCATCAGATCTGTCCACCAAGGATGACTGTCTTTTTTTGCTATACAATAGTGTTTCGTCTTTAATGGGAGTTGGTAATGTATGGATATGGCAAGATCGCATCATCATCGTCCTTGCGCGAAGTAGATTGACGTACGTGGAATCAGGTGTTTTTTACGGGACGGTATCTTTTATTTTTACATCCCTCTCTCTCTTTCTGTTTTGTACTAAACTTATTTTCTTGACCAATTTTGCGTTGCTTTTTTTTGGCAACCCTCCTCCATTGGCATTAAGACTTCATTGATGATAGATGTGATATTTTATGGCAAAGTCTTTTCTAGTGGACTGACAACCAAGCTGCCATCATTAGCCACGTAAACCACGTGTGTCCGAACTAAACATTGTTTCTAAATTATCGCATGCTCAAGGAAAAACTTTTTTTCTATTCGTCTTATCTTTTGTTTGCCGCCAATATGCTCAAGAAATACTCGTAGATGGTATTAGGGGTATCATGTACTATTTGAGCAGCCCTCGATGCTTCTAGGATTGAAGAATAGACATTGGTTAGAGGTGGTCATTTAACTCATATTTAACGAAAGGAAAAGCAGAAAGAAAACGGCAAAAAGGCGCATTCATTGTTTCTGTTCTTATGGTGTTTGTGATTATGCTTCTGTATTATCTGCTAGCATCTCTTTAGTAAATCTTGAAACAGTATTGGATATTTATAGATACTGGAATGGCGACATTAATTGGATTGGGAGATAAACCACCAGGGACCTAAACGGTTAGCAGTGAAAGTTTTACCAGTGCACCTGGCAAATAGATTTATTTAGAGAAATTGTCTTGAAAAAGACTAATCCCGGAAGAGTCTGTTTTCAATGAAACTGGAGTGTTGACTACCAGCCATTTTTTGCCAGTTTTTTACTCGGAGCTACCGGTAAGTAATATCAAATGTTGCGTAAGTGATGCCACAGTATATCTTGTGTTAAATCCAGGAGCACAATACTGTCAGCAAAGGTGAATAAATAGTATTTCTGAGTCTTAAGGAACAGAAGTTATGGCGTGTACAAAATGGGCGCGAGACTTAAATCAGTGTGAAGAACTGAAAAAGAGGAACATGGGATGAAAGGATGATTTTCTACTATCCATTGAACATTGTACACGGGGGTATATTAGAGAAGTTACCACTTTTGAGCAGACAGTCGCGTTGATGCTATCCAAGGCCTTATTCATGTTTTTCGCCCCACTGAAAAAGGTATAATTTTTTAACTTTTTTGAAAATGGGTTACAACCAATCAAAAACGATTATGAAAATGATGATAGTAATGATAATGATGATAGTGCTGATGGCATTGCTGAATGACGTGTTAACCATGATAATTGTGATGTTGTTGCTGTTGATGATGATGATGATGATGGTGATGATGATGATGATGAAGATGATGATGATGATGATGATGATGATGATGAACATGATGATGACGACGACGACGATGTTGAAAATAGCACCAGTTTATATTAGATACTTTCTCAGAATCATTTCCATGCATCATTTTTTTAAAATTTGGACTGAGTTAATGTTAACATCGTCTGCAGAAATTCACGATGAATTGAAATAAGAGCCAGGCACATATTGCTGATACTGTGGGATTATTTTGAATGCAGCTCTTTTCAAAAGCATTATTTCTCACGCAGTTCCTGGAGCCCATGTATACTGGCCTCTTAAGAAGATACGATACAAAGAAAAATGCCATTAGAGAGAGCTACAAAGTAATTTTTTAACAAATGTGGAGACATTGCCCAATATAATTCGAATCTACCAGGCCTTTTAATGATAGCATCCCATTTCAGACTGTACCATGATTGTAATCAGGTTAAGAGAAAATGTTTGGTACAATGAGACTCGGTGTACATTAATTATTATAGTGCATAATATTACTTTTTTAAATATTTGGATTGTAATATATAGCAGTTATTGTTACAGGACAGAAATCTGTTTTTGTTGATGTTTTATCATGTGCCCTTGCACCTCATCAAAAGACATTATTTATTCAATATATTTGAGATTTTCTCTAATACAGGGGTATTCACCGATAAAACATAGACAAGTCACTCCACTGCTTAAATAGTTTTTGATGACAGCAATATTCCGGATTTGATGCATATTTTAATCGAGAGCAGTATTTTTTGAAGAAATAGCCCCAAGAGGTGTGAAGCTACGTGATGTACAAGACAAATGGAGAAAGAAGAAATTAAGAGAAAAGGAAACAAGTTCTCACGTGAAAAGTATTTGTTGTGAGAAGTAGGGAAAAAAAGAGATGAGAAAGAGACAACAAAAAAGCAACAATCGTAAATAGACTTGAGGATGTTGTGATTAGCAGGGAAGGTGAGATTATCAAGAGTGATCTGGAACAGAATGAGAAAGTTGATCAGTTTAATTTCCGTCCATTATATTTGAGGCTCAGAAATATTGGCATCTTTGGTCTGACCACTCATATTTTTTGTATTAAAAAAACCCTCGATAATTTAATCGAGTTATTGACCAGAATTCTGGCGACATCTGTTGCTTTGGTAACTTTTTCAGAACATATCTGCAGCTGACTTTGTGAATAAGATATCTGGACATAAGGTGCCACCACATTTAATTGGTGTGTCCGCATTTCTTTATTTTATACGGTATCTATATCTCATCTATATATGTCTGTGTCTGTCTGTCTGTCTGTCTGTCTGTCTGCCTGCCTGTCTGCCTGTCTGTCTATCGGTCTTTCCTTTCTTTCATTCATTCATTCTTTCTTTCCTTCTATCATCTATCCATCTATCTATCTATCTACCTATCTATCTATCTATCTATCTATCTATCTATCTATCTATCTATCTATCTATCTATTTGTCTATCTATCTATCTATCTATCTATCTATCTATCTATCTATCTATCTATCTATCTATCTATCTATCTATCTATCTATCTATCTATCTATCTATCTATCTATCTATCTATCTCTCTATCTATT